>JAVGVS010000473.1:74141-145412 GCA_032718565.1 Distichodus sexfasciatus | reverse complement strand
ATATATATATATATATATATACTCTCTCTCCCTCACTATCTCTCTCTCCCTCAGGCAGCAGGCCATGTAATCTAAATGGTAATACCCATATCATGCTCCTCAGCTCCTGTGCAGGTGGCAGGGCCATTAGTAAAGGCCTTTACAAGTTCGTATTCTTGTTCTCACCAAACTTTGTTCCTGCATAACCTGTGATGAATCGGACATCAAGTTGTCTCTAGGATCTGAACCTTTTGCCGAAATTATTGGCCAATATATTTGCCAAAATAAAAAAGCAGCCACTTGAGATAAACAGTGTATTTCCAAGTGCCGGTTTTAAATAAACGTGGGGTGTTACATCAGTGAGGGTGTGCAAGATAAAACTAACAGTAACAGGAGCAGTTGAAAAAATTAATTGCAAAAGAAATTGTATTGCCATAAATAAATCAAATCAAATATCGAAATTGGTATCGGCCTTAAATGCACTACATCGGTCAACTCTATTGGTTTCTACAGCTCAAATCACAAAGACTTGAGGCAAATTCCAACCACTGTATCACCATTTCTTTATATACCACAAGCGGAAAAACATCAAAGAACATTCCCCCCCTTGCTTTAAAGCTCCCAAATTGAACCTAAACCTCCCGTTTGCCTCAAGAGAAGGTTGTTCCGTAATGTTCTGCAGTACTGAACCATGAAGAAAGGTCCTTATCGCAGCATGAAAACGACAGGAAACGGCAGAGCGGAATTCATTTCCGCCGCCGGAACGAAAGATAACACACAGGAAATATTCAACGAGCTATTATTGGGAAACTCTGCAATGCTGTTATATGTTGGAGATTCTTTTATTTTCTCTCTGTGAGGTAAAGATCTGAATCGAAGGGGAAATACTATGAGAGGAGACACAATGAAACTAGAAAATGGGGGAGGGCAGTAAAATGTAGTGTAATATAGTATTGAGTACAGTATTACTAAGTAAGTATTAAATATTGTATTATTAAGGTGTTTATAGTTTTAAAAAGAAGTATCCAAACATCTTTTAAAACCCGTACACAGATCAGTTGATTGAGGAAAGGGCGTACCGCAAGGCTGTGTATTGAGACATGTAGGTGAATACGGAAGTTCAAACAAGGAGACCTAATGAGCACGTCCAACGTCGGCACGTCCAATCGCATTACTCCTAGTTCTGTATATAAGCAGTAAACTGGCCTTCTTCTCTGCCATTACAGCTGTTCGATTTCCGCACCTCCACCACCTTTGGCTCCCCGTCTTGGTCCAGGGGCAGGCTCCTTCGCCTTCCTGCCTGGTCTCCCAGCCAGATCTGCCGGCTTCAGAGACGAGTGAACCAAATGACGGGCTTCCTCCAAAACTTATCACATACACACTAAAGACAGCTTGTTTTGCCAAATAAAAACTTGTCAATCTAAACTGAATGGTCTCCTTGGTTGAACTTAGTTATTTAGCTAATTCTTCTTAAAAACTCACAATTTGTAAAAATCAGGAGATGCTTTATTCCAAACATGGATATTAACTCACCCCATTAACTTGTGAATGTTTTTAAACCTCACTGGGACTGAAATAATTTTCCATTATTCCAAGGAAAGCTGAAAGTAAAAAGAGAAACATGCTCTGTAAAAATAAGTTATGTTTATAATTGCCTTCTCTTATTACACCGACATCGGCATCTAGGTTCCACTACCAAAAATAAAAATGATTAATTGATATATTTGGTCCTTCTGTGTTTACACAATTTATCTAGAAGTTTCACAAATTCACAGAGCGTCCAGACTGTTGAAACACGACATGTCTGGGTGATGATACTGGCGGCCTTTTAGAATTTTCTTCTACTTTTCATCGCTCCATTTTCTCATCTGAGGTCAGATTTTTACTCTCTTTCCCTCTCTCTCTCTCTTCCATTTCGTCTGTGAACAGCCATATTCTCGTTCACTACTTATTTGCTCCTTTGATCAAAGCCTCTGTCCTCCTTGTAGGAGTCTCTGTTTCCCCCACCTTTTTTTGTAGCTCTGCAGCATCTGTCATCTATATTCCCTCTGGTCAGCTTTATCTGTGACTTGAAGAAGGGATTTTCCTGAGCAGAATAAAAACTCTCCCTTTGAGACATGCGCATTTACGCTTTTATTTATGGAATTCGGCTGATGTTTATATTCATAGCAATGTACGTTGGTTCTTGTAGTCCATTAGGGAAAACTTGTTCTTAGCACTCATAAACTTCAAGGTGCTAGGGATGCAACAATACATCGATCTATGTTGATACATTTATTTAATAATCAACAAGTCCATAGCATCGATCCAAAATCAAAACAGATATTATTGTACTTAAGTAGGTTTTTGAGTGTCTGTATATATAGTTTTTGTGCAGTGTGAAGTATCTAATCGCACATTACCACATACAGCACAATACTCTTTTAAAACTCACAATATGTAAAAATGTGAGGATGCTTTATTCCAAACATGGATATTAACTTGTTTTTAAACCCCCTTTTTTTTTAAACACTGGGATCAAACATTTACCAATTTTTGGAAAACAATTTTCCGTTATCCCAAAATAATAGTCTGTGAATTTGACACCAGCTAGTTGAAAATAGCCTCCTTGGTAAAAAAGATAAAACATTTTTTAACAGTAGGGTCATATTCCATTGCTATTGTTACTTTTAATACGTTTTAAAAGTAGCTTGGCTGCTGATGAGGTGCTGAAGAAAGTAGTTAAGTTAGTAGCAGCGCTAATTTTTGTTAGCTACTCCCCAGCACTGGTCAAATTTGATGAAAGTCTTCTGGACTAAAGTAGTGGAATCTTGACTTTTCCCCAGTCACTCTTGGAAATATAAAAAACTGAGATGGCTAACATGATTTATCTTGATAAAAAGACGAAACTTTAAAGATATAATTTAGAAACTTATGGTCAGCGGCTATACTTCTTTTTCCATCTCGATGATCCAAGTCGAAACACTCTGATGAGCTCGAGCCTTATTAACGCTCCAAAACTTGCCTCACACTTGCAAATCCGTCTTCATTAATTCCCAGCGAGACCCGGGGATCCTTCTCGGCAAAAAGTCTGCAGACGAATGGAATTTTTTTCTTTTCGTGATGGGGGACGATTGTTTGCATAATGGCTTTTGTTGTGAGGCAAAATAAGAAGGGAATAATATTTCACTTGGTTCTGGAAGCCGTTTCACTTGAAATACACAAAAAAAAAACGTGCGCAAGAACACACACTCGTTAATTTCCCCTCAAAAAAGCCCAAAGCACAGATTACATTTGGGATTGGAGAGGGAAAAAATTGGTGATTGTGATAATTTTTTTTAAAGGATTTACAGCTAGGAGCTTGATGACTTTGGTGATTTATTACTTTATATTATATTACAGATCAAGAAGCCAGAAGGTTACTTGCTAATTACCCCTTTTACCGCCGTGTCGTTCGTAGACAAAATGACGGGATAATGGATGGATGAAGAAATGAGAGAACAGAAAAAAAAGAATTTGAGTAGGGTTAAATGTGGGCTACGGTGTTAATATTTGGGTTTAATTCATTTAATACATTTTTGAGCCATAGATTTTGAGCCCCACAAGGAAGTGTGAGACCCCCCATTAGGTAGACTTGGAGCTTCAAAAATAGATAGAAAGATGAATAGATAAATGGATGGATGGATAGACATTGGGACATCGTCAGGTCTATTTGCATTGCAAATGTCTTAAAAGAAAACTCAACCGATTATTAATATTTGTTAGTAGCTTCAAACGTGAATGCTAATATCTGGACCTTCAAAGAAAGACTTTAGCAGAGGAATATGAAATCATTGTCATATCATCAATAAATAACTTTCAGCACTATTCAAAACGATCATTATTGTCCAAAATGAACTAACTGTAGATAAATTAGTATTCCACTTATGCTGGAATCCTCAAGATTAACAACAAGTATGTGCGAAAGTATACTCAGCACAACGCTTGCGTAGCAGCAGCATCCACAAGTGTACGTGTCACGTAGCGTTAACATAACAACAAACAGTTATTAAAAACGAACAATCCAGTATGTTACAAAGTGAGTTTTTATATTAACTACAACACCCCAGACATGTTGCCTAATATGGTGTAAAATGACAAATATCAAAAACAATATTTTCTTGTTGTCAAGGAATAATAAAATGCCTCAAGGGCCCATTTTTGGGCTGACAGTGTATTATTCCAGGCAGAAAAAGCCATTTATAAAGACGGTTTTAATCACAGGTCAAAGCATTTCTCATCGATTTTGTCAGTTTTTCAATCCCAATGCCTCCATTCGCACTATTCGCATTTGCCGGAATAACACGCAACCACGAACAAATCCAGGCCGCTTTGAGAAACGTCTGTAGTCATTTGGTAGTGATGAAAATGAAGACCTTGCAAAGCAAAAAATCAGACCAAAACAGGGGTCAATCCAAAACCGCCGAGCGACTACATTACCCAGGCTCCTGTTCCTGCCATCCATCATACACACACACACCACTACCGGTGGTCGCACAAGACCATCATCATCATCATCCTCGCTGACCCTCATTCGTCTTTTTCCAGAGCCTCCAAAGCCAAGCGTAATTCAAATAAAGAAAGAGCGACGGTGATCGATGACGTTTCCTGACAGTCTGGAGTTCAGACGGATGCAGCTCAAATCCTCCCTGTTATTTTAAAAAAAAAACCATCATATTTTTCGACAAAAAAACATCGGAGCACATCATCCAGATTTTACGGTGGCTGAAAAAGCAAAATGTAATTCAATTTTATTTATTTTTTTAAGAAAAAATGTGCTGCTAAACAAGAAATATTAAGATCATAATGCAAGAACAAACGCACTGACAATTCATAAGATGCTACGCAAATTAAGAAAACACTTTTGTCAAAATGACAGAAAAAGTGCCAAATTTTTACAAATGCAAATATTTCAGAGATGGACTAATGCAGAATATATGTGAATTTGGAAAGCTGCAAATGTAGAAAACACAAGCAACTTTGGCAATGGAATGAAATGCCATGCAATTTTGTAAATGATGTAAACACAGAAAATGCATGCACCATCAACAACAATGCAAATATATAAAATTCATTCTTGCAAATTCATGAAGTCTGTAAATGCAGAATATACCTGCAACTTTGAAAATACTCACATACTGAAAGAAAATTCAACATAAGTTTCCAATGTTGCATGTGATTTCTATATTTGCAGTACTTTCGATTTTGTGTTTTCTGTATTTGCAACATTTATAAGGATGCATTTTCTGAAGTAGTGTTTCTGTATTTACAGTGTTTCCAAGTTGCATGTGTTTTTTTGCATTTGCAGCGTTTACAAAGTTGCATTTTCAGTTTTTGCTGCATATCCAAAGTTGCATCTTCTGCATTTGCAGAGTTTCCAAAGTTGCTTGCATTTTCCTTATATTGATGGTGCATCTACGAATGCATGCAAAATGTGACGTGTTGTTCTTTTGAATTTTTGTATTATTTTACGAATTTGCCATATTTTATTATTGTTACTGTTTTTGATTGCATTGGGATTTTTTGTCGACTGTAAAACACAATCCAGACCGTGGTCACGGCTACGGTTGTCTTACTAAGTGGCTAATAATAATGGGGGAAAAAAACAAAAAACGATTCACAAGATAACACACTTCAATTCCACTCGTCACGACTCTCTCTCTCTCTTTTCTCCTGTGTCTCGGGAATGGAGATAATCTGCCCTGCCCTTTTGTCTTGTTGACAACGGGGTTCAGATCAGATGAACACACACTCTCGAGTATACACACACACACACACACATGCTTCGGAGGTTCGAAGGCTCACGGAAGCGCGATGGCTAGGCCTGGGAGGTCGAGGGTGATGCGAGTCGCCATTTAATTTCACGCTCAAAAAGAGGAAAGAGAGCGAGCGAGAGGAATGTAGGAGAACAGGAAACGGGAGGGATGTGGAAAGCTCGTTGCTAAAAGACATGGGCTGGAAATCGAGACGGAGGACGAAAGATGGAAAGCAGGACCAAGAGTCGGAAAAAGAATGGAGTGAAACTGGACGTGCGAAATTATGGTTTTATTAAAAAGGAGGGGATTGTTTCTTGATCGGTTCCATGAAGATTAATACAGAGTTCAATCCTGGTTTTACGAGAACTTTCCACGAAAATTGGGAGAATAATTTTTTTTTGGGCCAGGTCAAAATGAAAAGTCTGATATGAAGTGAGTTACACTGAAAATATAATAATAGTTAATTTTAATATATAGCTTTACAAATATGCTCGAGACGAGGGCTCGATCGATATGATTTTTTCCAGGGTCGATGCCAATACTGAATATTACTAATTGAGATGACTGATATACCAATACTTTTAACCAATATATATCTGCTCTGAAAATTGGTGTCAAAATTTAGCTAAATTCCGAATTTCTTTTAGTAGAAGTGTGATATTGGAAGACGTTAAATTGTCTGTTGAACTGATATAATATCGTATTGTGATGAAACTTGTGATTTACAGCCCTACTAACAGATCAGATGCTAAAGTCACACAGTTTTACATTAAATCCATTTAAAGAAAAACAACCGATACCGTTACCGACAAAATTGCAAACTAACTGACTTTTATCATAATTTTATTCTTGGTCAGCCTGATAATCGTTTGACCCCTACTTGAGTCAGAGGCAACTGGACTTCTTTTAGGTTCAAGAACTTTAAAAATGATATTTTTGAAATTGTGAGTTTTGGTGAGGGAGAGGAAACTGAAACTGGAAAATTCTACATTTTTTTGTCAAACTGACCAAGAATCGTATCTAAAAAGTCTCTGTCGACCTGTTGAATTTTATAGTTATCTTTATTAATGCAGTAATATAGATAGAGTCTTTCTCATCAAAATAATAGCAGTAGCTGTTTTTGGATGTTTTGAGAAATTATTTTTAACAGTTGATAGCAGGCAGTCTTCTAAGCTAGCTGGTCTTCGTACTGTTTGCGGAAACAATCTCCAACCGGGAAAAACTCCCAGCAGCGCTCCTGGTACATCTTCCACACGTACGACTCCTGTCAGGAAAAAATACAGAAAACCTTTAATAATGCGGCAGACTGTTGCAATGGAGAAAATGGGAAATGGAGAAACATGGTTGTACGAAAATGTACCTTAACAATGTAGCTTTAAAAAGAGTTGTCAAGCTACTTTGTATGACAGTGTATCTTAAAAACTAGAGTTATCTCATGTTGTACTGCAGAGTAGCTTAACAAAGTAGCATAAAAACTGGAGTTATTACATGGTATGACTGTGTAGCGTAATGACATAGCTTAAAAAACAGGGTTGCTGTGTTGTACGACAAAATAGCTGATGTTGTTAAGTTAAATAATGAAGTTAATAACGTAACTAAATGTTATTAAGCTACGTTATACAACAACATTGTTACATTATTGTATGACAATGTAGCTTAACAACATAGCTTGTTACACTATCTTATACAACAAAGTAATTTAACAGTGTAGCTTAAAATTCAAATTAGCTTAACAACGCATATTAAAAATTAAGAAGCGAAATGGAACGAGTAACAATTGTAATGAGTAAAAATGTAGTAGAATATACTTTACATGTAGAATTTTGGTCAAGTAGTAAGGAAAAGTTGCTAAATTGGACCGCAATATTTTCTTATGTTTTATTCTTGAAATTGTTCTTAAGAAAGTTAAGACACTTAAATAGTTAAATATTATACAATTGTACAAGTGAAGAAAACCTAATAAGGTAATGTTTTGCACAAACAGGCATGCAAATTTGCTTAAGAACAAATTAACGTAAGAACAAATCGCAAATAAGAAAACACTGGCGGTAAAGTGTGCAAAAATGGGTTTTAGGAACAAATTTCTTTACGACAATGCTACTTAACAATGTAGCTTAAAAAAGAGTTGTTAAAACACATTGTAAGAAAAAAGTATCTTAACAACATAACTTAAACAGCTTTTAAGCTACAACATATGAAAATTTTGCATAACAACTAAGTTTACAAAAAGAGTTGTTGTGCTAGGTTATATCACAATGTAGCTTAACAATGCCACCTAGTATTATCAATGAGTACAAAGTACTCAAAATAGTACTGTAACAAAGTCTTTGAGGAAAAAATGCGTAAATGAGTTTAAGAACAAATTTCTTCTTACGAATGTTTGATGAATGAGGCCCCATGATAAGTCCAATTAGAAAGTACTCAAATAAAACTAATTTCACAAGTGCGATGACAGAGTACAGGACTGAATTTAGAGTTTATAGCTGAAAACAGGAAAAATATCCAGATTTTTAACATTGGTTCCATCCAGTCGCATTTCGAGCAGCTTGTGGTTATAAATTAAATTTATACATTTATTTGTTTCTTATTAAACCAACGTCAGCTTATCTCCCAAAAAATCAATGTGCTCTCTGGGTAAACAGCGAAGCTTAGCGCCTTGGCCATACAGTGACTGGCAGAACTCATTTACCACCGTAATAGGTCCCAGAGTTTTTTTCGTAGTGGTGAACATACCTGTCCGGTGTGCTCCGTCACATCTTTATTGATGAGGTGCATCAAGAAGAACCTGAGAGCCAGAAAAAACACATCGCTCTTACACAAAAACAACAGCGTTAACACAAACATGGTAAAGAAGCTCTGATAGGACTGGAAATCATGTTTTAATGGAACAACCACTTTTGGTTACATTAAAAAATCTTTTAATTGGATTAAGATCTATTTTTGCTTAATCAAAGAATCATTTTATTAGACGGAGAACCATTTTGGTCCATTTTTATATGAATTGTTTCTGGTCCATTACAGAACTTTTTATCTGATTCATTTTTGGTCCACTGAAAAATTATTCTATTAGATGGAGAACATTTTTGGTCAATTAAAATTTTTTTATTTGATTAAAAATCAATTTGGTTAAGCAAATCATTTTGGCAAGGGGATAGACTGCCATTTTGGACCATTGTTGAGTCTTTTTATTGGTTGGAAAAACATTTTTAGTCCATTAAAATCTAAATTGGATGAAGAACTTTTTTTTCCTTTAAAAAATCTTTTTACTTGATGGAGAACCTTTTTTGGTTCAATTAAAGAATCTTCTTTATTGAAAGAACCAATTTTGATCCATTAAAAATATTTTTATCAGATAGAGAAGCAACTTCTAGGGTTAGGGAATTTAAAAAGAACATTGTCTTGCTGAATTTGAAATTCAAGACAATTATTTTCAAGTACAAACATTTAATTTGGCTTATTTTGAGTTAATTTCTTGTGACATAGTTGCTTATTTTTCTCATAAAATGCAGCATCAAGTGTAAGCCAGGCTTCATTCAGATAAACACGTGCTGGAGGTAGAATTTCCCAGATTAATTTTTACTTTGATAGGGTTAAACACAACAGAAATGGTTTGTACTCACAAGTAGTTTGCCAGATTGTGTTCCTGAAGTGTGTGTGACTCAAAGCCGTGAGGCGAAGCATCAAAATACTCGCTTCCCACACCGCAAATGAAGCATTTGGTCTATAGAATAAAATAAATACATTTATTTTTAAAAATCTTAGTCACCTAGCTAGATCTGGATTAAGACCAGCAAATTTTAATGAGAACGTTTACCTCCATGTCCTCCTTCACCTGCTCCTGCTGGTCTCTCAGCTCTCCGAAGGCGTCGATAATCAGACCTGAATACACACACACATTAATCACACACAAAAGTCATGAGGCAAGTAGCTAATATTTGTAATTTTATTAAATTAGGTAAATTTTGGTTAATTTTTGGTAGCTAATAGTTTTAGCTGCATTTTAGTTGTAAACTAGATACGTACAATGATGCAAGTGTTAACATTTTAGTCCTGTCTCATCTCATTAACTAAACAAATATGTATTTTGTCACAGTTTTACAAACAATGATTTCAAAGTTCAAGTTTTTCGGAAGCGGTTGCTGCAACGATCCCCTCAGCCATTACCCTGGATGATGGCGAGAAGGATGACGATGACGAAGAAGAAGAAGGTGATGTCGAAGATGACGCGGTAAAACTCAAACTCGTCTCCCGCAGGGTCCTCAATCTCGTCACCGATACCTCCCCCGGCCCGGACCCCGACGTACATATGGAACATGTAACACTGCACACACACACACACATTAGGCCCGTAAGACCTTTGGCTTTAATCCCACAGACTTTTCTTTGACATTTCACCGCGATCCATCCCAGATCATCCCCTCCGAGCAGTACGGCAGTCGTAGTAGTAATAGTAGGAGTATTGGTTGAGTTATTATGAGTACAGACGATTATTGATGTTGATATTTACCATGGCATATAAAAAACTCAGAATATTAAGATTTATGACAAGAAAAGTCAGATTTTCTCTGAGATTAAGGTGGCAAATTCATGAGAAAAAAACACAAATTTGCAAGTTTTTTTCTCAGAGTATCTGACTTGTTTTCTCTTCAACATTTTTCTTTTTAATATATAATGGCCCTACTACACCATCGTAGACATTAGCACCAGACAGATAGAAAAAAGAGAGAAATGCATAGATAGATTGACAAACAGACAGACAGACAGAGAGACAGATCAATAGATAGATAGTATTTGTGAACAGCACACACACCGTCAGCATGTCATCACACTTCATGTCCAGGGGCTCGCCGTCTTCACTCTTGTTGTAGAACTTGCGGAAGAAGTTGAAGGCCACAACAGTGTAGAGATACACAACCACCGCCAGCAGACCCACCGTCAACATCAGCTGCAAGCAAAACATTCAAGTGTTTGTTCCTGATTATTGTAGTTAAGTATTATTTTAAGTACTTTTTACTTGACCTGTGTATTACCAGTATTCGTGAATTATTAGTGTAATCGATCACATCAAAATCACTTATGTTGAATTGGTACAACTTTAGTTTTACATAAGCATTGGATTAATCATGGATCTCAGGTGCATGGGCGAGATTGATTTCACTCTCTCTCTCTCTCTCGCTACCTGTTTGCCATTGTGAGTGACGGAGGACAGAATGGTGCGCAGCGTTTTGAAGCCCATGGCAATGTCCAGCAGGTGGGCGGCGAAAAAGAAATTATTACAGTGGCCCAGAACTGAGAGCAGCATATACCAGGAGAGATAGAGGAACGACTGAGGGAAAGAGAGAGAGAGAGAGAGAGTTATCAGTACAAATCCATTTAACACACATTATAATCTCTTTTAAACCTTCAGGATAAAATAACTCACATTATCCGTAAACACCACTCCCAGTTTCCAAATCTGATACTTCACATCGACGGCATTTAATCTGCAACTGAACCCGCAAGAACAGAAATTAATTTGAATTAAAAAGCGATTTTCACACTAAGCGTTACTGCCATCGTCTGGCCAAAGCCGCTATTACACCACAATTCCGCTATTTTTGCCTCATAACTTTTGAGAGGGAAAATAGCAAACATATCAAATATTAGTGTTTAATTGTTCACCCACTTCGTTTTTCACACTTATTTCTTGCGAATTTGCTCATTAAAAAGTATTTTAAAGCGCTCAAAAGAAGGTTTTTAACCATGACAAATAAAGAGAAAACTACTATAAACCCGTTTTCATCTCACGCTAACATGGCCTCCATAGTGTTCCAGTCACTGTTAGTTTGATGTTAAACATCACAGAATAGCAACTCAACAATGATTTTTTAAAACTTATTTCGACAGTAAAAAAATAAGTTTAATTGTGGGGTTTTTGGTAAATGTTTTATGAATTAACAAACTCAGTGTAGACAGATATTTTTATCACCATTTTGCCTTGGTTATCTATCACAAGTAACATTTGTTATTGTTTTCAGTGAGATGTAAGATTTTGGTTAATGGGCATTTTTTTAAAATGAAGATTTGACAATATGTTACATTATTATAAAATTAATTTTATTGAGATTACTGTGCATTTTATTGAGGTAATTTTTTTTTTTAAAGAACATCTGCTCAATTTTACAACTTTATTACAATTCATTCATCTCTCTATATCATTTGCTCATTTTGATTTTAGTTGAAGCTGAAATCAGGTATTTTGTCTACAATATCGCAAAGTTTGTGAGGGTTGCTATTAACGGTGACACACCGTGGCTGATGGGATTGTCCTGCTGTTCGAACGCGTTTTTCTTTTTGTCTCAATCTCCGAAATAAAAGTCCAGCGCTTGTTTTGTCCAAAACTCAGTGGTAACTCATTGACACGCCGCCCCATACACTACACTGTGATTAGCCATTACTCTGCCAATTAAAACACACAATGCAAAATGTGTATATATTTTGTATGTTCTATAGTCAATCACCCTCAAGTAGGAGGATTAGTTATGTTAAACAGTTAATAAGGTAATGCATTATGCAAATACAGAGCTTTATCATTGTGTTAATCAATAAAATAATAAAGAATATCAAATATTATATTATATTATATTATATTAGGTGAAATAAACAACAATGCTCAGTGTGCTTTTTGTCTGCCTGGATGTGCCTTAAATCTTGGATTTTATGCAAACTAAACTCATGCAGTAATATCACTAATTATTACTGAATTAATATTTTTTGGATATGCCATGTTACATTAAAGGAGGCAAAGGTAACGGTAATTTGGAAAAAGTATTTAAAAATAGAACAAAAACCATTTTGAAAACTGAGAGATATGAATCATATCATTTGATTTGAAAATTCCAATAAAATTCTTTCTCTCTCCACACCAATATAAAAGTCAAATGCAGTCACATCAGTTGCTTAAAAACTGAAGAACTTTCATATGTGAAAAAAAAAATACTCCTTTGATTATTTCTCAATTACTTTCAACAAAATAAATTATAAAATGGTTGTGCCCTCCTTTAGAAAGTTCTGCATATTCAAGTTTATAAGGAGAAATTGACTCTTACTACAACTTACTTTAAATGAGTATTAGGTTCCAAATTACTTTTACACCGACCGTGTCAAGCATTTTATACCTTCCTCTTCACAAACTTATCCCAGTAATTGCTAGGAAATGACCTGAGAAATAAAGGAAAATCTTAATTTCCAACATCATTAAGGACGTGTACAGGAGTGTTTTAACACAGATGTAGCTACTCACGGCGTGTTTATGACCAGTCGGTCCCACTTCGGCCTTTTAACATCATCGTCGGAGGGCTGCTTGGTGACACAGGAGAAGACCGCCAAATTCCAACTTTCGGGCCAGTTCCTTTTCTCGTTTGTAAATCACCAACGGGACCTAAATGAGAGCAGTTTGAGTTTGAGTAAAATCTGGTACATTCGTTCTTTGTAAAATTTTGTACGAGTGGCATCTTAAAAGGAAACTCCCACAAAAACCAAACCTCAACATTAGCTACATTGCTTAGCATTACGTATTAGCTCTAGTGTGTGACTTGCTTTCAGACAGCAATAGCCGATAATGGAACAGAAAGAGACGAGAGTGTGTAAGACAGCCAGAGCTTGAAGCACGGGTTCCATGAAGCCACTTTCCCCCAAAACGTAGGAGTCTTCGTAGGAATTATCTGTAATGCCGTCAGTGTGCGTGGAGGACACCTGGAAGGCAAAAAATATGAAAAAGAAAATTTGTAAAAGCAAAGCAAAGAAGAAAAGCAAAGGAATATCCGATTTCAACGGTCATATTTTTTAATTATCAAAATGTTTATCTTTTTATATATTTTAATATTATGATGGTAAGGAAGCCACACAATAAATCTTTACTTAATTTTTTAAAGGTACTTTTACCATGTAACACTATGAACTGTATGGAATGATGTGGAATAAAATGGTATTACTTTGCCATTATGAATTTCATTTGTAGAGTTGCTTTTTACCTTATAGAAGAGGAGGATGAAGTTGATGGCAAAGGTCACAGCCAAAGCCAGCATTCGCATGTTGTAGAAATGTCTGGCAAAAAAATTCTGTGGAAAAATAAACTTTCTGCTCATCTTGGAACTCTTTTTTTTACCAGCTTACTAAATAAAACAATTTATAAAATATCAATCATCACATTTTTTATTATCAAAATCTGTTATCGGTCGAGCTCCAAGTGTTATAAAGGGCCATCTTTAAAAGGCTTTTTGAGATAACACAAAATAATGCATCAGCTAGAACACTATGAACACTTTGCTGCATTTGAATTGATCTATTTTGTTCTTTTCTACCATCAGAGAGTAAAGGAAAAAGTGAATGAGAAAGAGAGAGAGAGGTAGAGCAGATTTCTGCCTTACAAACAGCTGCATCCTCTGGGAAATGAAGGCTTTCCAAGCGCTCAAATCCTGAACCTCCGACTCTGCCGTTCTGCTCGAGTTCATCTTCCGGAACCTTCTCCTGGCTTTACTCTCCTTCACTCTCCTCGTTTTCTCATCTTCCTCCCCTCTGTGAACGAGAAGTGCCTTATTTTTACCAAAGCTTCATCTTACTGTCAGTGAGGCCTTGAACCTTTATTCATGACATGCTTGAATTAATAAAAGATATGACAATAAAGGGATGAGATGGAAGAAAAGGTTAAACATTTCATCTATGATACAGCAAAGATACTCACTCTGCTTTTTCAGTCTCTGATCGCTTCTCCTCTTCTTCTAGATCTTCATCATTCTCCAATAACTACAGTTAAAAACAGAGGTTGTCATTCCCAATTTTGGCTACAAGGTCACCACCATTAAGGATGTCATTCCCTATTTTAACCACAAATACCTTTAGCCTTGCAATTCTTTGCCTCAACCACTAGAGGCAGATTAACTAAAGAGCACCATCTTAACATTGCCATGGGTTACCCTCAACGATCTCCATAACAACCTGACCTGGTTGTCATCACGGTGTCCACTGTCTCCGGCAACCAAGGTGTACTGTCCCCCTTCCTTCCTCAACTGGAGGCCAAAAATGTCTGTCAGCAGCTGCGGGTTCCTGGTAACCGCCGACAAATCCACGCTCAAGCCTCGCAGGTTTCTAGGAGACGGATATCCAAGTCGGCAGCCTCCAATCTCACCCGTCGCCACAACGCCCAGCACCACCTCGTCCAGCGTTGGGTCCCGAAGGTCGGCAAAGAAGTCGGACAGCCTCATTTCTTTGGCCAAGTCAACGACTCGGCCACTCAGGAAGACAAGGTAAAAGAGGCGAAGGACAAACAGCGATGCAGTTACCGTGCAACAGACCGCGCCAAAGAGGATGCTGCGAATGAAGAGGAGGAGGGCGGAAGGAATGGCAGTAACCATCGTCGTCTTTTTAGCCCACTTCATCAGGGTCAGGAGGAGGCATTTGACATTGGCGGTCACCCTGTTGGAAAAGTCACCCTGGTTCTCCAAACGTTCATCCCGTTGTTGCCCCCTTGGGGTCGCCCCTTCGCCACGGTCACAGCCAGAAATGTGAGCGGCCAGCTGCATCTCAAAGATGGTGTCCTCGCAGAAGCTGACAAACAGTTCCATCTTCTCCTGCTCACTTCCCTCGTTCACCATGTCAAAGATGAATTGCCGCTTGCTCTCTTTCACCTACAATGGGGTTTTCAACAGATGTTAGGTTTTATGTTAAAATGATTTTATCATGGTTAAGAGATTTAAATGTGAAAATTAAAAGGATTTTGTGATCATTTAAGTGACGTTAGGCCAACCTGTGGTTTCTCCCACTGCATGCGACTGGCTGGGTCAATCGGAAAGTAAACCCTCTCTACGCGTTTGCCGGCGCCCACGATCTCAATGCGGCCCAGGCGAGGCCGGAAGTGGGCGAGGGTGGTGTCAGCCGGCTCCAGAAAGCCCCGCAGGCGGGCGTCGTGAGGCATGTGCTCCCACAGGTTGGTGAGAAGCACTGCCACGTCGAAGCCGATGTCCTCGGCTGGTTCGCGAAAGCGCTCTGCGAAAACCCGGTAATCGATCAGCTTTTTTTCGTCCGTCTCGACGCAGGAGAGCAGGAAGTCAATCTCAGAAGGGCCGTAGCGTTTGCAGCCTTCCATGACCCTCTGTAAGTCTTTTTTGGAAACGAGGCCAGTCAAATCAGGGTCATAGTCCTTGAAGGCGTCAGACGAGACGAGCTCCTTGAGTTTTAGGAACATGTCAAAGAATTTGAGGATCGTCTCCACGTTGCCGGATGACTCCACCAGCATGTCCACCATCTGCTTACCTATCGTACCATTTACCACATTGCCTGAATAGGAAAAAACATAAAAGTGCTTACCTCACATGAAAATAATCGACATGGCTGCTGCTAACAGACCATCCATACAGCCATACATGTTCAACACAACACTCCACTGATAGACTTCTTCATTGTGATTCCTATGCTAGTGCTTGCAAGAAAAAATGGCAGATCAGGAAGCGCTAGTGCTAGCGGGATTTTGTCACGGCTAAGAAACCAAGGGATTTTATTACTGTTAAAGACTTTAGGTCATAGATTACTGATTTTAGCAAGGTTCATGGGCATTGGACATGCATTAAATGAGTTTATCCCAGTTAATGGACATCAGGTTACAGTTTAGTTTTTGTTTCCATTTTTTATACTACATGGTTTTTACCTTCAAGCATAGACAGCAGCATCACCACCATGTCTTTAAGAAGATCCATCAGTTCCTTTAGCAGCTCTGTCTGACCAGAGTCCTGCATGCAGTACATCAATATCACAGCAAATCTGAGCTTAGTTTTAGCCAGTTTTTTACCTACATAATTTTCCATTTTTACTGGCTTTATCATAAAAATAAACACTGAGACTTAACAGAAGTAATATGTTCATGAGATGAACACACCCCACACTCTCACACACCTGAGAGAGCTTCATCTGCATGTGGGCGAAGACGTGGAGAAAGCCAATTACAGCGTCCCACAGGCGACTGTGAGCTAAACTCTGCTGATTTCCCGTACACGGACCCTGAAAAATGGGAATTTGAGATTTTGATGTGTGTAAAAAGCTGTGTATTACACACTCATAGCAGCACAACACACACTACTGTTTATCAAAACCCTAAATCTAAATATTAAAAGCTCAACTATGAAAGATTTGCAGTGTTAAACCTGAACATAAAATAATTACATTCATTTAAAATATTAAATAATTTATTTTAAGTATGTGCATCTAAATATTAGACTACGTAAAACAAGGAAATTTTATGCATATATTATACACAGAGGACAATGAATGTTTTATATGAAGAACATACTGTACACTGAAATGTTTTTTAAATTAATATTTTGGTACATAACTTAACATTTTTACATTTTAAAATAAACAAATAAATATTGTTAAATGAATACTTCATGCCCAAAAATATATTAAATATAAAATTGTTCACTGAAAAAAAAGTTGATAAATATCAAATATGCCTTTCAACACTTAGTTACAATAGTTAAGATTATTATTAGCAATTATTAGCACTTTTGACACTTGTGGAATCTCCTTCACCTGAATGTACTCCGTGAGAGTGTTGAAAACCTGCTTTGCAACTCGGACCGCTTTGGAGAAAACGCGTCGGCCGTGTTCGTCCATCACGTCTTTACCGGAGTAATACCAGTAGAAATCGCTCACAGACTCCTAAAACAAAGAAACTCTGTCAACTTTTATATATAAATAAATATAGATATTTACACAAAATATCACCGACCTGTAAGCGTAGCAGGTAATCCACTGTAGAGACGACGATGTTCACCGTGGTGTTGTTTCCCGTTTGCGTCCTCAAATAATTCTGCAAGTCTGAATTACGAAATATGTTAAGTAAATAAATAAATAAGTTTAAAATCTGTGAAACAGATTTTATTTGAAAGTAGATTTTTTTAAGAAAAGTTCTAAGATTATTTTATGAATACTTAAATACTTTTATTATTTTTATTTATTATCATTTCTAATTCCTCAATGAGTAGTTCTCTAATTAAGGTGAACTTAATACATTCATTCATTCATTCATTCATTATCAAGGATACTTTATTAGTAATTAAATAATTTACAAAACATTTATGATTACTTATTTACTCATTTAAATTCACATAACAAATCTAATAATTATTTATCAAGAACATTTTATTAGTAATTTAATAGTATATTTGTGATCATTTATTTACTTACATTCATTTGCATAAAATAATTGTTTAATTATTTAGTTAGCAATTATTTAAATAAGGCTGACTTAATAATTCCGAAATAAATTAACATATAACACCTGTCTGTAATGCACCGTACCGGACAAGTGAAATGGTATCTTTATGGAGTACTAAAATGCAGAAGATTTTATTCAATCTTTTGCTCCTCCTAAAACACCTGCGTTATGGCCTTCGCAGAGCAGCTGAAGGAAGCGGAAAAGATCGCGGGTCAAATCCTCGTCTGCCATCACTTTATCACCTAAACATGAGGAAAAACACACAGAGGTAAATAAATTAATGATGAAATAAATAAATAAAGACAGCCACAAATTTTGCCAACAGATGCCAGGTTTGCGAAGGGAAACGCACCCGTGCTGTCCTCTCCCGTCACACCTAAACCCTCGGCTTTAATCTGCCGCTCGAAAGCGTTCAGGTCTAAAACACTGCGACAAAAAAAGTCAGACGTGAAACCTCATCGTGACCAAACACAACAAAAATGTTCCATAATAAGACAATAAGAGCATTCATTTTAAGCCTGTTATTTACATCACATGGTTTTGTTACCTGCAGGACTGGATGAGGCCGGCCAAACTGTAGAAGAAGCCCACGTCTCTCCTCTCCCTCAGAAACGACAACATTTTCTGTCACAAGCCGAGATAAAATTAGTTTTACACAAACACACACACAGACACACAGACACAGACACACAAATACAGACACACACACAGACACACAAATACAGACACACACACACACACAGTGGTAGTAGTAGTAGTAGTATAAACAAGCCAATAAACAACTAAATAAAATTATTAATATTTTTATTATAATAGTAATAATTAAATAACAATTAGAATAATAGTAAAAGTAATAATCATATGCAACAGTGGTATAATTATTATAATGCTTTTGGAAAAATATTTGTAATCAATAACACTGTAATTCTGCAATTAATGTGTTACTCAAAAATATGGCAAGACACTTAGGGCTGATTTCTTGTTCATAGATTAAGCCTAGTCTTGGACTAAATTGTAGTACCAATAGAGATTTACCATTCAAGCTCAAAACTAGTCTAGGACCAGGCTTAATCCTCAACTGTGAAATTGGCCCTCAATGTTTATGAGTAATACTGTATTACCTATGGGATTTTTAGTGTAAAATAAGTCAGCGTATGGTCTGCTGATATAACAGTAAGAGATCTTGGGCCCACCTGCTGCACTGTGGTGTTCCCTCCGTTGAGTATGGCGATTCCAAGCTTGAGAGTTGATGCCACCGTGGGTCCTGTGGCGCCTGTGGGGCAAATTTGCTTGAGTTTCTGTTGCAAGGACTATGTGGTATCCCTGGGGCATGATGGTTAATGTACGAAAACTACATTGGGACAGTTGGTAGCGTGAAGATTACGGAGTTGGCCCCATTATCAGAGCATTGCCATTTTAAATCCTGTACAGGTTAAGGTACCACCAAGGTACTGCTCCCTCGGAGCTGCCAAAAAAGTCGGCCACTGCTTTTATTTTCTTAAGAAAGTTAAGACATTTAAATAGTTTGTTATAAGACTGTAGAACTGTATACAATCCATTAAGCTAATGTTTTGGTCATGTGGTCCTGAGTAAGTTTGAAAAATTTGGAGGTACCTTTGTTAAAACTACTGTTCAATCACTTGAGATTGGAAAGTCCAGACGCTGGTTGAACAGGCAAGTCATCCGAGGACTTGTTTCTACCTTAACCCCCATTCCTTTCCAATTTCGTTTAGAAAGATGCCCAAAGATCTTTTGTTTGGATCTCCAAGAGTCAGGATCTTGCTTATATGTCTCATCTGAAAGCTGGCATGGTGGTTAAAATGCTCACCTCTGCTGGCACTGAGCTTCTGGAGGACCATCTCTGAAGCTCCGCGGTCGTGTAGTCTGGCCTGCCGATACAACAATCTCTGCTTCTCAAGCTCCTTCTCCTGCAATTGATATATAACCATTTAATCACCTTTCTAACCCATTGACCACTGATAGGTTATCTTCATTCCGTGGTAAAGAGGGTCTGCAAGAGCAGACTTATCCAGACAAGAAGATTTCAGTGGTAAATCTTAAATCTTGAATCTTTAGAGGGTGTACAACAGGGGTAGGCAACTGCGGTCCTGGAGGCCCTGTGTCCTGGAGGTTTTCTATCCTACCTGATCAGTCTCTTCTGGTGGTTATTTATCTGAGACCAGGTATGAATGTTCTGAAATCCAGTTGGATGGAAAACCTCCAGGACACTAGACCACCAGGACCGAAGTTGCCTACCCCTGGTGTACAAGGTCAGAAGTGTCCAGACACACGCGTAACCTCCCTTTTCTGCATTTTTCTGGTTTTGCAGATCATACCACCATCTTGAATCTTACAAGGGTCTACAAGACCAGAAATATCCAGGTAAGCAGATTTCTGTGACCAAAAAACAACAACTGTTGATGGAGGTGTAGTGGAGCACCAGATGGGCTGTAGTCGCCAACTGGACACTTAAAAAGGTGGAAGTGACTCACCTCAAAAGATTTTTCTTCTGCATCATTGTCGTTCTCTTCTTCAGCCTGGCAGCTCTGTGGGTGATCCAGAACACATTATTGGTTATCAGGATTCAAGGGACAGTTTGGCTCTAAAAAGATATTCAAACAGATTGTTGCAGGAACCTAGTAAAATGCTGACAAATGATAGAATTACCTTGGCCATGATGTCAGCATAGGCCAAGTACAGAGAGTCCTCCTCCAGTTTGCTGTGAATAAAGTGAAAGGAGAGTAAGAGAAGAGGAATAACTAGAAATCACTTTTTTCAAAACACACATTCACGCACCTCCTCTCTGTCAGGTCACTTTGACGGAAGAGAGTGATCAGCTGATGAAGGGGATTTGGCTTCTTCTCCTCCGCCGCTCCCTCTCGCCTCTCCTCTTCTGCACTCACTCTATATGCTCCTCTCTAATCCAGAACAACACCCAGACGGGTTAGATAAGCAAAACATATAAGCAACTTCATATAAATTGGGGGAAACCTAACACACACTCACAGCTAAATCTTCAATTAGCATCTCCTCATAAGAGTCCTCCTCCACCTCCACCCAACTCTTCCTGTAGCCCTGCAGGAACATATTCACAGCCCTGTGGCTGCATCAAAAGAAGATCAAAGTTAGTGTTCAGGTAGATTGCGTTAGAACTGTGTTCAGGAGAGGTGTGTGTAAGAGTGTACCATGGCAAGTTGTAAAGGGGAGCCATTCTAAAGCAGGCAACCACTGCTCTCTTCCTCTGCTTAGACAACAACTGCTGCCACACTGCCTTCTTACTCCTCTGAGGGTGCTCCACCTGGATCAAAACATGGATGGAGGAATGATGGAAATAAAGAACGAGATGAATAAATGAATAGAATGTGGGCAGAAATCACTCAGCTTGTCTCAAAGCCATAACCACTAATGTTCAAGTCTTACCTGATCCAGATAATAAAGCACACGAGCTACGCCCAACACTCTCTCAACATGGAGACAATCTACCGTTCCCTCAGGCAGTTCCTAATGAGAGAGACAAATGGATAGCAAATCACTAACATAGTCTAAAAGTATCAAAGTCTTCAGCTTAGTCAACAAGGCATCAACAAACTCAAGACATACCAACAACAAACTCAAGAAATACCAACAACAAACTCAAGGAATACCAATAAGTCAACAACGAACTCAAGGAATACCAACATGTCAACAACAAACAAAGAATACCAACAAGTCAACAACGAACTCAAGGAATACCAACAAGTCAACAACAAACAAAGAATACCAACAAGTCAACAACGAACTCACGGATTACCAAGAAGTCACCAATAAGGAATACCAACAAGTCAAGAACGAAGTCTAGGAATACCAACAAGTCAACAACGAACTCAAGAAATACCAACAACGAACTCAAGAAAATACCAACAATGAACTCAAGGAATGCCAACAACGAACTCAAGAAAATACCAACAACGAACTCAAGGAATACCAACAACGAACTCAAGAAAATACCAACAATGAACTCAAGGAATGCCAACAACGAACTCAAGAAAATACCAACAACGAACTTAAGGAATACCAACAACGAACTCAAGAAGTACCAACAACGACCTCAAGAAATACCAACAACGAACTCAAGGAATATTAACAAGTCAACAACAAATACCAAGACTATCCACAAGTCATCAGTTTACTCAACAATCATAACCATTCTAGTGCAATACATAGTCATCAATAAATTCAGGGAATACCAACAAGTCAAGGAATCACAAAAAGTCATCAATAAACTCTGGTGATACCAAGAAGCCATTACCAAGATTCAGGAATACCAAGATGTCATGAATAAACTCTATGAATATCAACAAGTTATCAACAATACTCAAGGGATACCAGCAAGTCATCAATGTACTCAAGGAATTAGAAAAGTCACCAATAAACTCTAGAAATACCAACAATTCATCAACAATGTTCAAGGTTTACCAACAAGTCATCAACATAGATTTCCAAGAGTACCCCAATAAACACAGTGCTGAAAACAAGATGCCAGAAAACGAACTTGAAAACGAACTTTTAACTCCATTGAATAACAGAGTTACAAGTCAACGCATATTCAGGCTTACCTTCTGTAAGCTGCTGTGAATGAAGGCTCGGATCTCATCCTCGGTGTCTTTCTGGGGGAGACACAAGTCAGAAAAACTGCTAGTACGTGTTAATGCATATGAATGAACGACCTCAAAGCCACTCTGTTAACAGCCATCCTCTCTTCAAGTGACTTCAGAATTTTTTTTTTTCCATTTCATGATTTAAATGCCCAAATAGCTAAGGTACTTGACAGACCAAACCTCCAAATAGTCCCTTGTTTGGCGGGTACCTTAGCTGTTTGGGTATGTTGACCAGAACCAGATTTAGGCCAAACCCTCCAATAAGACTTGAGTCTGACATGTACTGTTTGGGTACTTGGTACTTGAAACTGGAACTTAGTAGGGCAAACGTCCATGTAGCCTCAGGTCTGGCAAGTACCTTAGCTGTTTGGGTACTTCATACCTGGGACTGAAACTTGTTTTCCCAAACCTCGAAGCAGTCCCAGGTTGACTAGTACCTCAGCTGTTGGGTATCAGGTTCCCAAACATCTATGGTACTTCAAAACTGTTGACACTTACACAACACATGACCAAAATATCACAAGGCAATTAGCAGAAGCTAACAAATCTAACATAAGGCAGAACAGTTTGTTCACAGTGGAATCTAACATGGAGTTGCTTATTTCTGCAGTCTGGGACCAAAGAATGACATCAAGCACCCTAAATCCCCTCTTTTACCTCTAGGAATCTGATCTTGCCCAAAGAAACCAAGTCCTGATCACCGCTGCAGCATCGGTTCAAGCCGACGGGGAGGAGCTTTTTGATGGCGACAACGAGGAGCGAGGACTGTGCCGAGTAGCGTTCATCTTTGTTTTTCTTCATCCCTCTTCTCTCTTCATCAAACGCTCCACCCTGTTTAACATTTGCATATGAACAAAACTGCTGCAAAGGTTTTAAATTAAACCATCTTCTATCAGTCGGTTACTGCGGGATATGTTACTCCGTCTCAGTACTTTGGTTTCGAAATAGCAAAAATTTGGAATTCATTTTTATTTGAAACTCAGTGGGAAAATCTGAAATTTTGCCTAAATGTTTGCATTTTATTCCAATATGAACAATTTCATAAACCAACCGTTAGTATTCGGCTGTTGCAGCTTTTCAAAATAAAGCTGGTGCTGTCCAGGTCGTTCTGGGTGATGAAACTCTGCTCCTCCCATTTGAAACTCTAGAATACCAGAGAAAATTATAGTAAATTCCGCTAATTCTACAAATTATTAGAAGACACATCACAAACATTGATTGCAATGCCTACGTAGGTAGTTGGTAAAAGTAGCATCCGACTGGCTATTGCATAGTGCATCACAGCACACTGTTGGCAGCTGCGAGATAGAGTCAGAGAACCTTGACGTAGATGGAAGCAGGAATCCGTGACCGTAAAAGAGCTTGGATGTGGTTAGCTACTTTTAATTAGAAGTCGCTTGTAGCTACCATTTAAAAGCAGTGTTTCCGCAAGACCGACTCACGTGAGATTTGGTCCAAAAAATGAAGACGTCAGCCACCAGGGAGAATAGTCTCTCGGCGTCTGGATCCTTCTCCTTCAACCAACTTGCCCTGATCAGAAAAAATTTCATTTTTGTTTATTTTGTACATCGTAGAATAAAAACAATTCAGATAATTGGATGCTTAAAGGAGCAGTCAGTGATTTCACTGTCCTCGTACCTGTGACGGTCCACAAACGGGAGGAGTAAAGGGTAAAAAGTGTACAGGTCCTGCACCAGCACCGAAAATTTCCCCTCGACTACAAGCTCCGCCTCCGCCAAGTCGCCCTGCCCCTCCACCTTCACACGCTCCTCCTCCTGCAGCACAGACTCCGCCCTCTTCTTCAGCTTCTCCATCAGGGGTAAGTAGTGCGAAGTCAGCAGGTGGCGCTCTGCCCAATGGACGATTGGCTGAACGAAAACTGGAGGTAAAACATAAACATAGCTAAACATATTTACATAAATTTAAAAACATATTTTCTTCATTAATATTCGGAGTCTCACCCGCGATCCGTTTCATCCAATCACAATCCGGGGTGCCCAGGTGGGTGTAAATGATGGACAGCACTTGCCCCAGCAGGGAATTGGCATATTTTTGTGCTAAAAGTGCCTCTTCTTGCCCTTGGGGGGCGCTGTTTCTGCCCCAGCGCTGCAGGTAGCTACACAGCAGGGGCACCGTCACCTCCATCACCCGCAAAAGGTGGGCGTGGCTAGCGGACGGCCCCGCCTCTACCAGATCCTCCACTTCTGACAGAGCTTCCCGCAAAGAGGGGAGGAGCCTGTGAGACTCGGCCACACCCCCTTCTTTCAGAGAAGAAAAAAACAGTTATCTGCAAATTCTGGTTCAATAGCATAAATTCAATGCACACATAATTTTGCGAATATAGTCAAAAAATTGCATTATAGTAGTTATTTGTATTGAAACTCAAAAAATATTATAGTAGTAACATACAGTAGCATTACACTACACTATTTTTGTTACTTCCTTAATTTTTTATTCCCACGTTTAAACATTTTCACTTCATTTCCTCTTTTATCACCTTCTTACCCCATTTTATCACTTTCTACTTTCTTCAACATACAGTTACTCCAGGAATTCTCCATCTAGTTTGCTGGGGTTTTTCCACTTCATGTCCTAGAGTGTGTGTAGGTGTGTGTGTGCGTGTGAGTGTGTGTTCACCGTCGTCCACAAGCTCGAGGAAGCGAAGCGGGAAAGCTGCCGATAAGGAGGAGAGACACTGCCCCAGGACGAGCCTCTGCCTAAAAAAGATAAGCCACTGCTCATCTCTAGTCGCTACGGCAACTGCATCCGCATCATTTTTTTAAACGGTTGTAATTCCGTGTTTATGGCAGGTTTTACAAACTCACCTCAAAAAATGGAATTACAACCATAAAAGAGGTCAGCATCAGGGGCACAAAACCCTCGGAGGAATTTTTTAAAGGTATGAGGGTTTTGTGACCCTTTAAATATTGTGGAATTTGGGAATTAAAAATAATAATTTTAAAAATTGAAGATTTACCGTTCCAGGAAGACGTTATTACAGGTACAGAGGGTGTAAAGGCTGTGTAAAATTCTGTAACAGCAGCTCTGCACCTCATCCACTGAAAAATGTGATTTAAAAAATAATATAATATTAAAGGCATATATTATAATTCATATGAACAAAAATAGTGTATCGTCCACTGAAAACATTTTATCACATTTAAATACTATTGTATTGTTATATTACTAATGTAACTTAAATATTAATATTAAATTAAATATTGCAATTTTCACAACCCAAAATCAGTCATTAATAGCTAACCTTATGAAGGAATGAATAACTTATTTAATTTTTCACTTCTTTATCATCTTTTCTCAATGGTGTGACAGCAGCCAAAAATTCTAATTTTTAACACATTTTTAATAAAAATTACTTGAGAAAATGTATTTTGTAATATCTAGAAAAGTAACACTTGTCAAGTCAAGTTTGTTATGTTGAGATCACAAGAAAACAACTTTGTTATGTTAAAACAACACGTGATCTCAAAAAATAAAACTGCCTTATGCTGAGATTATGGAAAAAACTTTTCATTTCAATACTTAAAAAAAAAACTTTTGATCTCAAGACAAAAACTTCTGTTAAGTCAGGATTGTTTAGAAATGTACTCAGGAATTATGCAAAGACAACATTTGTTATGTTCTAACAGAAAACAACTTATGTTAAGTTAAGATCGTTAAAGAAATTACTTGCAAATTATGCAACAAAAAAAATATGTTGCAACGCAGAGTAAACAACTAACATTATGTTAAGATCATAAGAAAAGTAACACTCAATCTTGGAAAAACAATTTTAATGCTTTAAGACTTTCAACTTTTAATTATTTTTTTAAAAGGGACACTGTACTTCTGGCTGTATGCTAGTTTTTGTTAGCTTATGCTAATTTCCACTAGCTAACTATAACCTCAGCTAGCTAAGACTTATTTCCACTAGTTAATGCTGATTTTCACAAAATGAAGAACATTTATATCGAGATTAGATAAAGAACTCAAATAACTTGATCTTATAACTAATGTTATGTCAAGACCTCAAGAACCTTAAAATCTTTTCACCCCTCCATCCTGTACTCATCCGTTATTCTCTCCATTCGTCAACTTACCCATGAGTTCCTCAGCGCTCCCGCATAGTGCCGTATGCGTGAACAGGGTGCTCAGAACTGGAACTAGAACTCCGGTTCCATACTGGAGCAGTTCACCTTCCTCCCTGAATTGTTGCACCGCTAGTTCCAGGTCTGCAGCAGCATCCTCAAAAAAGGAGCGTAGTGCCGACCTTGCATCGCCCGACCTGCTATTCATCACTGCCCTGCAGTAGTCATACAGTAGAAAATTTTATTCACCTTGACTAAGACTAGAAGGCAAATAATGTCTTGGATAATTAGTACAATTTTTATTTATGGAATTTGCAAAAAAAGTAATCAAAATGTTGAGTTAATATTAGGAATTACAAAGTGACCAAGTGATTACAAAGAATTGAGTATTTGTGAAAAGGGACACTGTTCTCTTGATTATATGCAAATTTCTGACAGATGATACTATTTTCTTATAGCTAATGCTAGGTTCTTTTAGCAAATGCTACTTTTAGACAGCTAATTTTATTTTCCGTTAGTTACAGTAAATTTATGCTGGCTACACCATCATTTCCACTAGCTAACGCTAATCATTTCCAGATAATGCAAATGTGAATGTCTGCAAGCTAATACTAATTTCCGCTAGTTCATTCTACTTTCCCCCAGATAATTGTAATCGCTACTAGCAAATTCTTATTTCTGCTACCCAATTCAAATTTCCACTAGTGTCACTGTTATAATTAAATAATATAATTTGACGACTTAATTGAAATGTCACTAGATTTGTCGACAACTCAGAAAACATTTTAAACCAAAGCATATTTAGTTTCTTTTAACTGTCTAATCAGGTAGCTAAAAGTGTTCTCACAGCGCCACCTACCGGGCATCTAGTGACTGCGCTAGAACCTGCAGGCAGCTCACTACCGGTGCAGCATCTTCACCTGAAAATGGTATTTTCTTTATTTGCGTCAGACATGATTACATAGCTTGACTAACCATAACACAGACTAGCTAGCCTTTGTTGCATATAGACAGAACATATCAAATTATTCCAATAATTAAATGGTCAATCTATTAATAATGAATGGTTATATATTTTGTAACCGTGTACCAATTAGTCTTAATTACTTGATATTGATATCAAATATATCAGTGATTAAAAATAATTGATATAATTTTAAGGAGTAAATTCTGCAGTTGAAACTCACCGTAATTATTCCAAAAATTAATAATGGATTATCAATTAATAATTAATAGTTAATTATGCTGTGTGGGAAAAAAAGGACTTTGTGTGATTCAAGTCTTACCAAAGAGGGAAATCCTACGCCTGGCTAAAGCTGCCAGTTTACACAACAACCTGGGAAAAAGGATTAAATGGGTGAAGGTTCAAACAGGAAATATAGAAAAATGAACACAAAAACACACGCAAAAAGCAAGGTTACATGAGTTGTAGCTGATTCTTACAAGACATTACCTACAAACCATCTCTCTCTCCTTATTGGAGGCGTGCTTGATGTTGCTATGACGACAGACAGACGTGGATAGGAAGTAGAGCTGATGCTTCTTCAAGTACTGCTCCATTAAAGGTAAGAGCACCTTGAAAAGAAAGAGAAATAAAGAGAAAAGAAAAACAAACAAACTTTTTTTTTCCATTTTCCTCACTATCAATATATTACTATTATTATTATTATTAGTGGTAGTAGTAGTAGTAGTAGTAGTAGTAGTATCATAGAGGTAATCAGTCATACTGTGATTTTGATTTCAAGAAAAATCCTCCTCACAATCACACAAACAAAAAAAAATATTTCCAATATTTAAAGTACTCAATCCTTTCAATTCACAAATGACAAATTCAAATTTTACAGTTATTATTTATAATAACTTATTATTTATTATTTATTATGACTTGTTGGTGTAGTCCATAATTTTGAGAAAATGTTTTGGAAATTACTCACTTTGGTGAAGAAATGAATTTGCTGCCAATGAGAGACGTTCTCCGACTTTCCCATCTGCCCTCTGGCCTGCAGAACTTCTGAAAATAAAAATCATGATGTGCACATGTATGATTAATTTATGTTAATTTCATGACATTGTTCATTTGTCTATGCGTCACCGTTTAATCAGGGTTCACATATAAATAATTTAAAAATATTTCACAAATAATTAATTCACACAGTTAACATTGGGTCAAGATTACTAAAGCATGAACCATGTCAAAATTTAAGCAATTTCAATATACAAGATTTTAAACAGCCAATAAAATATCTTATGTAAAATATCCTATATATATGTTTTTGTAGTTGGTTATCAATCCTCAGGAGACTTGAGATAATCCAGCTTTAAAAATTTATACCCAGCTCCAGCATCTGTTCCTGAGCTCGGTCGGTAAGGATCAAAGCCCAGTGTAACAGACAGTAGGCAAAGCGTCCAGAAACGGCAGGAGGGTCCATTTCTGAAACGCTCTTCTCCCTATGAAGAACACAAATTTGAGAATTTTTTCATTGCAAATTTTCCCTTCAGTTTGGGTAGATCTTCCACAAAAGTCAAGCGCTCTCACCTCTGAACCGTATATCCATTGATATGAAAGAACTTGAGCACTTCTTGAGCTCGTTCTCTCACTTTGCTCTTCTCTCTGCCATTCAGGGACTCGTATGGCACTAGCAGTGGGTGACTGCCCCCTCCTGAAGAGAGACAGTAATTACGCTTTTTCTCGCCTTTTGGGCTGGTTGGATTCAAAATAATGTAAAGTGCAATTAACGTGAGTGAATAGCTGTCATTGTGGACACACCACAGCACAGCACACAGCGCACCACAACTACCTCTGCATTTGACCCATCCGTGAAGGAGCAGTGGGCAGCTGACGTGCAGCACCCGGGGAGCAGCGTCACAGACAGCGCCATGGACAGGGATTGTCAACACTTAATCGTCTGTCAATACTTTGAACATTCAGCACAACGCACAGCGATTCCAGCACCACGAAGAGGACCGAGCGCCGATGTTTTGAAGTGTTGACAGACCAGATATCATGATACCGTTTCACAGCTGTGTTCTGAATCTGTTGAAGTTGTCTTGCTGCCTTCAAAGGAAGTCTAGTCAAACAACTTTGTTGTCTATTTCCCTCAAGTCAGGCAATGCCCTTCCAGCTCCCAAACTGACCCTGAAGCTGCATTAAAATAGTAAAGAGCCATCAATCCACCTCCTCTGGGAAACAATATGAGCGCCAGCACAACATCAAGAAATTGTTTCTTAAAGGGTATGTCATTGTTAAAAGAACACAATCCATATTTGACGTTCTGATTGGAGGAGAGGTCTTGGAACTCTGGAATATGCTAGAACTAACTAAAACCAACAAGTTAGAAGGTGGCGAAGTCGTACTGATCTGCCCTTCTCTCTTTCTTTTTCTCTCTCTATCTACAATGATGGTTTTAGTTCAGTATGCTGTGTTCTTTTACTATCAAAACAGGAGCAAAGACATCAAAAGAAGGCTAACGTCAATCACAGGCAACAAATGAAACATATGGAGAATAACAGAGCGTAATGAAAAACCTTTTGCCTGAAGCTCCTGCTGTTTCCTCTTGGCCCAGATGTTGTGATAGTTCTCGGCTAGTTGCTCCGCCATGGCCTGGAACATGTGTAGATCAAATTTTAATAAAATATTAATAAACATACATAATGAGGCATTCCCAAAAATTTGTCATTTCTAAAAAATGTTGCTGCACAAAGTGAAATGCACACTCTTTTGTGATCATTAAAATAAAATAGAAAAACAAATAAAGTAATTAAATAATAAATAAATTGTAAAAATAACAAACAGGAGACACTTACATACTGATCCCAGGTCAGCATGACGCTGCTGGTGTCAACAGGTTTGGGGCTGAACGTAGACGCTCCCTCAAAGGAAAGCTGACAAGAAGGAGAAGAAACAAAAAATCTGGATTTAAATAGCATATATAATATTCACATTCTTGGTTTTTATGTATACACAAATAAATAACACAATAACAATAAATTGTGTATTAAATTGTGTTTTACCTTTATTTATACCTTTTTACTGTTTTATTTGATTTGATTTAATTTTTTAATTCCATAAAAATTTGATATAAGAATAATAATATTTTTAATAATAACTACAAATATACAAGAAACTTTACTACACAACTGGTAGTACAACTGTTAAGTATAAATACAAAGCAGCATGTTTATTAATAATATTATTATTTATTTTAAAATCATATTTTATTTGCTTTACTATTAATATTTCTATTTCATTTTTTATATTTTGAGGTTTTTATTTTTTCTCATCAGGATGCTGTATAATTTCTGGTCCAGAATGTTCCAGCACCTGTCCAGACTGTGAGATCCTGGCAGTGGTGTTGTGCAGCACCCTGGCATCGCCGTCCTTCGTCCTTGCAATGCTCCACCCCAAAACCAGCATGCACTTCACCGTCTCCTTAATGGCTCCGCGATAACCTTCTTTATCCTTTTCATGAGGAAAAATAAAATATGTTTTAGGGCAACATTCAGGACAACAAATATACAGAATAAAAAAAACTAAAATGTTGTATTTGTTTTGTCACAATTAAAAGTCATATCAACTTGTTACAGGTGCTTTTGAATATAATGTATTTATTTATTTTTATTTAAGTGTGTGTGAATGTTTGTAATAATAATAATAATAATAAATATTATGATAAATGCTATTATCATTTTTTATTATAATAAACTTTTTTTGTTTGTGTGAGTATTTGTGTTTGGATTGTTGTTTGTGTGTGTGTGTGTGTGTGTGTGTGTTATACAGACTCTCTCTGACAGCGCTCTGTAAGGCTTCAGCAGGGGATGAACTTTGGTGCTCTCACACATCTGCTCTCCATGAACCCAGCCACTGGCAAACTGCGGGGAAATGTTTTTTAAAACCTCACAAAAAATTACCCATCTTTTTTTTTATTAATTCCAAAATTGTCACAAAGGGATCAAAACTTTGTGTAGAGTTGACCTTCAGTAAAACAGTTTGGTCAGTTCACGTCAAACTTTAACAGGAAAAAGAAAAAATATATAAATGCTTAACTGCATGAGAATATAACAAATAATACAGACTGAGATTTCGATGAATAGTTAGTCAAAAATGTCCTCACCTTCTCCAGGGACCACCTCTCGTGACTGTGTTCGGCGTATTTATTCACCACATGTTCTAATGCCTCGGGAATCATCACACTGAAATAATACCAATGTTTAGATGTTGAAACTTAAACTTAAAATAAAAGTAAAACTAAAAGATTCCTTACTATACAGTTAAAGGATTCCTCAAGCAACATGAAAGATTTCTTCCTCAAATACAAGTTAAAAGTTGCAAATCAGAATCCTAAACAGAATCCTAAACAGAATCCTAAACAGCACTTAAATATGTGTTTTTGGTGCTATTAATAAAAGAAGAAGTAAAAGTTAAAAGTAAAAGTTAATGTCAAATACAATTCTTGATACAAATGTTTTGATATGTTACATGCTTCCATTTGCTCATTGCCAATTTTTAAATGAAGTCCACAAATCACCATCACGTTGGCACGAGGGATAAAATCAAGCTAAAAATGAATTTGTTTTTACTGCACTCAGACAGTAATTTCAATTGTACTTTTGGAGAATCTGATCCATTATATTCATTTTGTTCAAATAAATCTGTCAAAATGTTTTACTACAGACATAAATAAGGTCCAAAAAAGTCTTAAAAGCTGTTTGTTCTTCTAAAATCTGATGCCAATTCTCAGATCCCTTTAAAAATTCCAAAATGACCAGAAACTGGGCACAAATCGACATCACAGTTGGGGCAGTTAATAGCCTAACAGTTAGGGAGTTAGCCCCATGATCAAAGGGGCGGCGGTTCAAGTCCCGGACCAGTAAAGGTACTACTGAGGTACTCATGAGCAAGGTACCGTCCCCAAGCCATCATAACTCATCTTAAAATCTGGAGGTGGTGTTTTTGTAAACTGTAATACTCCTAGTTCGTGCTCTCACTTGGAAGTGTCGAGGGGTTTAGGGCAGAAGCAGTTGTCGGGGTCCAAGCGGTGAGAGTAGCAATCATCGGGGTCCAGGGACTGGTGGCAGGAGCGGGTCTGTGGTGTCCCGGGGCAGGAGGGGTCAACATGGTCGGGGGGAACAGCTCCAGACACGGAACTCAGACACGCAACAGAGAGCTTCAACAGCTCGGCATCGAATGACTGGAGTAGAGAGTGCACAGAGAGAGAAAGATGTTAGATAGACAGATAGACGAATAGACAGATAGACAGATAGATCGTTTTCCCCACCTGTTGCCTGAGAGAAGTGAACACGCCCCAGAACAGCTTCCTGCTCAGCCGGAGCTCCTCCACCGAGGCCGAGCCACGCCCAATCACACGGTAGTACCTCCAGCAACGCTCGTAGTGATTGGCCAGCAGCTGTGGAAGGAGCATGTCCCATCGATTAGCAGTGATGGGCAGTGGCTAACTACAAGTAGTGAAGATACTCACTTAACTACTCATTTTCTGTAGCTTACTAACTACTTTTTTGAAAAGCTGTAACTTTAAAAGTAAGTAACGTCTTTTAAGACCTTGAGTGGCATGCTGGTGCTGTGAGCCAGTCTGGGCACATCACATGCCAGCCTGCGCAGGAGCGGCTGAAATGCAACTGGCGTCAACTGGCTGCCGAGAGACAGAAAGGAGGGATTAGAAGCAGCTCAAGGAAGAAAAGCGGAGGTAAAAATTAAATATGGAAAAAATCTTTTCTTTGCCCTTAAAACAAGTGATACTGGATTGAGACGCAGCCACAGTGGGCTTGATGAGACTTGAGCTGTATAAAGCAGTATAAAGGTGATGACGAGGATCTGACCTGCAGATGGAGAGCAGGGCGTGGTGGACGGCGTCCCGCTGTGCTCGGGTCAGACTGCTGCAGGTGGACAGGCTGTAGATGGCTTGGAGTACATCGTCCAGGTCCGCACACACAAGCACACACTCGCTGGAGAAAAGAAACGAGCTCCTACTCAACAACGGCAGCACACTCCCACACAGGTAGCGGTTCACGGCCAGAGCCATGTCTGTGCCACCCAGACCTGCCTGAAGAGAGGGAGAGAGTGTGTTAGGGACAAAAAGAGAGAGAAATAAAAACAGATTAGAAAGCAAAGAGAAAGTATGAAAAAAGAAAAGCCTGCAGAAACCAAAGACTGGAGATGGAGGGAGAGAGTGTAAGAGAGAGACGGAGATATAAAAGGACAGAGAAGTTAAAGGAAGAGAGAAATGACAGTAAGAGTAAAGAGAAAGAGAGAGAGAGAGAGAGAGAGAGAGAGAGAGAGATGACAATTGAGAGTTAAGTAAAAAGAGAGGGTGATGAGAATAAAAGTGGTAGAAAAGGGAGAGAGAGTGAAGTAAGGGTAAAAGTTTAGGAAAAGATAGAGTGAAAGTAGATACATAGAGTGCAGGTGTCCACCTGCTCGAGTGTGACAGCAGCCTGCAGGTCAGTCAGGACTCCTCCCTGCAGCAGCTGCAGTAGTAAACTCTGCTCCTGCAGCCCGTAAACACGCTCCACAAACAGCACCATCGCCGCCTTGTGCTCTGGAATGAAGCAGCATCGCATGTCCGGCTCCACCAGCACCCCGTCTGCACATACACACACATTTACATCAAAAAGCTGGGAAAAAAAATTCAGGATTATTTTGAAAGTCTAAAACAACTTTTTGAACACAAACTATTAATTAACTATGAATTACTAGACCCAGGCCTAGTGGAGAGTGTGTGTTAGAGTGTGTATTTGTGTGTGTGATACCTCCGTCTATGAAGGGTAGAAAGAAGGGAATGCCAATCACTCCCTCCAGGTCCTCCAGCGGGATCAGAGATTTCAGGATGGCTCTGACGCGCACTGCCTCTGCCTTCCCTGCCTCGATCAGCTACAAAAGCACCATAAAAAGAAGTTACTTCTGATTTTACACAAATGATCAAAATTTCCACTTTAAAGTAAAAAAGATTATAAGGTCAGTTTTGCGTAAAATCAATAGAAACCCATTTTCATCAGTAGTACCTAGACATAGCCACACCCCTTTCACCAAAACATCACCCCATCTAATAGCTACACCGCTTTAGCCAAGGTACCACCTCTCCTTTCAGTAGCCACACCCCTTTCACCCCAGTTAGTGTGCGTAAGTGAGATGCATATGTGTATAATGTAAATTTTGGATCCTCACATGCATTTCCGGAGCGCATCGAGCCAGCAGGTCTATGAGAGCCGAGTAGAAAGACATTATGGCATGTCCCATGTGTATGACATCACCATCATCTTCATCATCAAGAGTGTCTCTGCACAGGAAGTGAAAACAGCAAAATCAGATCATTACATAAAGCAAAAGTGGCAAAGACAAATTAAAGAGAGGGAAAAAGTAACATACAGAGTGCTAGTAGAATGGAACGCTTTGTTCTGATCTTCCGAGATCCTGATGGCTTCCTGCATGATTGCTAGGAGACCATTTCCGCCCTCCCCTCGCAGGGCGGGGCCAAAACACTCAGGTCGACGAATCAGCAGCTTCACAACAATGTAAGCATTCTCCTCCACGCTTTCTCCTGCAAAGAAGACCCCACCAATACATCAGTGAGTCAATATTATCAGCTGACATAATGAATAATGAAATTAATTGAGACTTCATCCCTCACCGTTACAGAAAACAGTGAAGCGCAGGAAGTCCAGATATCTCTCTCCCTCTACCGGGTTCCAGCCAATATCTGGGTATCCCTTAGTGACCAGCAGAGCACAGCTACACAATCCACATCCTGCCAAATACTGCACCACCTACAATAAGACAGTTACAAAGACATATATCAACCTGCAAAATGCTTCACCACCTACGGAAATTTAGTTCAAGAGACTGATATCAACCTGCCAAATACAGCACAACCTACGGCAAGACAGTTACCGAGACAAATATCAACCTGCCAAATACAGAAACACGGTTAGCCTGTCAAATAATTGTTAAAGGAAAACTTTAGATTCCAATTTCTGCTAGCTAACAGACATTTCTACCAACCACTAATTTCGGTTCACTAACGCTGATTTCTACTAGCACTGGTTGCTAAGATAACACTGAGATTTCTCTATAGAGGCTAAGGCTTCGAGAAATCAGCCAGCAGTTTATTAGCAGTAGACAGCAAATTTATCCAAAGTTAGCAGAAATTAGCTTTGGTTACTGGAATTTAGCAGGAGTCATAAATGATACATGTCTCAGTGGCCCCACTAGTAGACATTACCTTCTCCAGGTCAGGCTCTGTTAATGCTAACGCTAGCTCATAGTTGTCCATCACTGAAGCCGCAGCAACATCCAGTGGAGTGCTGCCTCTCATGGAGGGGGATGCTGGGAAAAAAACGTGCTACATTTAGTCTTAGTAGATGATGCGGTATGCAAATTTCACTACAATATAGCTGGTTCCTGCAAGCTAAAGAACATTTCTACTAACTAATGCTAATCTCTGCTAATGAAGGATGATTTCTGTTAACTCATGCTAAGTTCTGCTAAACAATACTGATTTTCACTAACCAAGTCCCACTCTGCTATGATCCAGAAGGTAGCTTAGGTGTTGAAACATGGCCTTCTGGTTACTTCGGCTTATTCGGCAGAAATAACAGAGGAAACGACAGCAGTGGGCCACCATCTTTCCAAAGATGATTTCCTAAAAAGGGAAGACATTTTTATTTTTAAAAAAAAAACACTATTAAAGGGCTGTTAAATGTGACTGAAGCAGCATTACCTCTGACTCTCGGGATCCCAGAACGTTGACCATCACCTCCATGACACTTTCGTGCATGGCCAGAGCTCGCATCAGGTTCGGATGCTGGTAGAACACTTTGTTTTTCATGATATCGCTAGGAAAATGAAGAATACGGGCCTTAAAATGGGAATAAACACCCCTTTAACTTAGACATTGCATTCTGTGCAAAGGACCATGCCCCTTTAATGAAAATTGTTCCTCCCACTAATAACCACACCTCTTCAACAAATACACGCTCCAACAAATAGCCACACCCCTTTAACAAAGACACCCTACCACCAATAACCACACCCTTTAAACAGACACCCTCCCAGAAATCGCCACACCCCTTTAATAAAGACACTCCTTACCCCTCTAATAACTGTGCCCCTTTAACAAAGACGCACCCTCCCTTATGAATTACCACACCCCTTTAACAACCCACTCCTACCCCAGTGCAGTAATCATGAGCTGCTCTTCCTCAAGACCCATGCGGGTGGTGAGTAGGGAACGAATGCGCCCCAGCGCCCCCTGCAGGTGCAGCGTGTCTCTGCTCGAGCCTGGGCTGATGCAGTAGGCTCTAAGCAGAGGCTCGGACATCTGGGCAGAGAGTCCGGTGTACTGATGACGTAGGAGCCCAAACGCCGCTCGTGCTAACTCTGGGTCCTCCAGGGGGCGCTCCAGAGCCCAGCGCAACATCGTCTCTGAGATCAGTTGCTGTAGAGAGACTGCAGGAAAAAAATGAGTTTGTGTAATCATTTACTTGGTTTGAAACTCGTACTTAAATAAAAGTAAAGATTCCTCACTCAAAAGTCTTCACTCAAAGTCTTAAAGTTACTGCTAACCAAAAAAGTAAAATGGAAAAAGCAACAACTGATGTCAGTAGAAGAGTAGTGGAGTAAAAAGCTTCATTAGAATTGTTGTAAAATACAGAGGGAAAGTATGATGGCCGAGACGGTTCAACCGAATACAAAAGTCACAACACAAATAATCTCATACCAGGTTCAATCTTAACTGGCTTTTCAACAACTCCAGACAGCCTCCTCTTGAGATGAACCACTTTCTCCATCAGGAGTCTTAATCGATTACCAACAGGTCTTTCCTCCTCATCCTCATTATCTGAGTCTTCGTCAGTCTTGACTCCTGTCAAGAACAAAACTTCAAATGAAATTATTAATACAAAGCTCTTGATGCAATATGTGACAAATCAAACAATGTAAAATACTGAAAAATCCTTTTATACGATTAGGGTAGACGCATAAATAGAAAATAAAAGAAAAAAATAAATATAATACTAAAATCTAAATCTTTTTTCTTGTTCTTTTTGCCTTCTCCCGCAGCAACAGAGCACCTGCCATGTTGTTTGCATTTTGAACCGGCAAAAGATTGGGTGCACACCATCATGGTGCTTTGTGATTGGTCGCTTACCACAGTGGCTTCTCAGGTCTATGTGGAAGTCCCAGAGCTGGTCCTTGATCTCTTTGGGACAGGGACACTCGGGTTGATCGTCATGGAAGTTTAGTAACATGTTCATCTAGAAAAATGGGGTTGGAAAGTTGATGACTAAAAGAAAAGTAACGATGTCCAAAAGGTGAATGGAACATTTTAAGCCATAAATGGCATCTGGAGTCTCTATGACAAACCAAAAATTCAACCTGCTCTTGAGGCGGCGAGCGGAACTCTTTTGTCTTGCGAGCGGTCAAGGCGGCTGACATGTTGAGCGCCTCCATCACCTCATTGTACCGGACACGCTGGTTGTCTTGGAGACGGGCCACGAAGTCATCAGAGAATGCCACCGTCGCCTCTACCCTGTGCCGAAGCTGACAGTCGCACAGGTACTGCAACATGTAACACAGCTAAAGGAGAAAGAAAAAAACAGACAATGCAAGAGAGCTCCTTTGGAATCTATCAGTCTATGAATACAGATTATACACTGCTTCATGGTAATGATTTGTTGATCATATAAAGCTAACTGCCTAGCTAACATTAATGTTTGCTAGCTAACCTAGTTTCTAGATTTTTAACGATTTTAGGACTAACCTGTAGTTTAACCGCTTCTGGAAGATTCATCTGCAACAACTCTGGTTGTGGGTCACTGATGACCTCTTTCCTTTGTCTACCCTCTTCTTCTGTTTCTTCATCGTCCCCTTCCTCTTCATCCTCCTCCTCCCCCACTTCTGAGCAACAATCCATCACATAACCAGAAGGAATTATGATGCCAAGAACACGCCGAAGATCTAAGCCCTGAAATGTGCCTAGAAGAAAGAGGGTGTTCAACAGTTTGAGGAGAGGAACCAACAGCATCTCGACGCTGCCCCCTATGGGGTCTCTCACATTCCGCGCCACCGCGGCAACTGCTTCCTCCAGCATCATTATGGTGACAACCTTCAGAACGTCCAATGGGAAGTCAGGGACGTGTTGAGTGAACACATCCTCATCGGTCCTGTTAACACCTGCTGCGACTGTGCCTGTACTGTTGACAATCCTGACAAAACAAGGCGTTGAAAAGTTCATTTCCGGGCGTAATGAGGTACCAGCATCGTTTCCTGGGAGACTTTTGGTGTTGCTCCTGAACAATGTAACAGCACGTGCTCTTTCAGTCATGGGAACCACATACTCATGGCCGGATGAATCCCTGGCACTGGCATGAGCGCCAAGGTGGGCATTGGTTAGGAGGGTGTAGAAACCTGCCCTGAGTGGACCAGGCATGGTGGGGCACTGCAGGGCAAAGAGGAACTGTGACTGGTTGACGTGGCTGCACAGGGCATGGCTTACATGGGTATTTCCATGGGCACAGAGGGCGGAGTAGAGGTGGAGGGTGTGGTGGTGGAACTTGAGGAGGTCACTCAGTTCAGAGAGTTCTAGAATGTCAATGCTCCTAAGACAGTGGCAGAAAATAACATAGGTCATACTGGGTAGGAACGGGGCTTCCATCAGGAAAATCTGGCTACTATTTAAAGGTACACTTACTTGTCCTCTTCAGGAATGTGCAAGGTCATGACCTGGGGGCTCTCCCTGCATTGCGCCCTCCAGCCATGCCTCTCCACCAGCTGTGTAAGCTCCACCTGAGGGCCATAGTCAGGTAAACGGGTCCACTTTGCAGGAACCATATGCTGCACCTTCAACCTGGGTGGACACTGAGGGTCTGTGTTGTTTTTCTCAGTGCAAAACAAAGCTGCAGACAGCGGCAACACTCCCTGACAAGAGACCAGTTGAGAAGTCTTTACCTATTAAGCTGTCTGATTTGGCACCCCACTGGTAGAATCCCACTCCCTTCCCACCAGTAAAGGTCCACTTACCCTGGTCCGTCCAAGCTGGAATTCGAAGACATCCAGGCTTGTAGCTTTGGCAAAAACAGCGGGAAACAGCTTGGTGCCAGGTTCTACCTGCCAAAGGAAAGAATATAATACTGAATCTGATATATTTAAGTACAAAGTGGGCACAAGGAATCCCAGGAACCACCTGGGGGCCTGGGATCCCTGGAGCCACCATTAGGACTCTGAGCAAAGCCCTTTATGCCAAGTTAGACTGTAGTTCAAGCCTCAAAACATCACAAGCCTGTTTGATGTTCCTGGAATTTGGATGCCTACCTGGTAGAAGGTTCCCATCTCTTTCCCATTCACAGTGAAGGTAAGAAGTCCAGTCGCCGTGTCAACCACACAACCAATCATCAACCCGCTGCCAGCACGACTGCGAGAGTGATTGCTGCTCTCTGCTGCATGAACCATGTAACAGCAACTGAGCTTAACACTGCAGGATACAGAAACACACGCACATTTTAACAACTGTAAACAAGAGCATGTTGCTTTCCCTGAGAAGCATATACTTTTACAAATGTTCAGATTTCGCTAACCTCTCAAGCACTTTGCCCCACTCGTCCCCCAGAGTGACCGTCACGGTGCGCACGTGGTCCAGGTCGAAGGTGGAGTCATGAGGGTGAAAGTTTGTGGTCACCCATCCCACCCAAATGCAGGAAGGGTCCTGGCCATGTGGGAGCTTCACGGAATAGAAGTACTTGAAAGAGAAGGAAGAATTAGTCAAATGACCAAGTTATGATCAAGACAAGAGTTAACAAAGCTTGAACATGACCTCTAATGCTACGTTCACACCAAGAGCTCTTATCGCTGTTGCCGCTTTTGTCAATAGAAAGTCAATTACTTCCGCGATTTTACAGCTTTAGTTGCTCTTGGTGTGAACATAGCATAACACTAACACAATTTGAACATAACCCATAACTAGCATGAACATTAACAGAGTCTGTAACGTTAACACAGCTTGAAAGTAACTTGGATTAGCAAAGTTAGAAAGTTTTAACCGTAACATAGGTTTTGAAAGTGGCTTTCAAACGTGTTGCAGCTACAAAATAACTTACTGAAGTTTGAAAGTAACCTCTACATTTTAGAGTTGGCAACTAAACATGATTTTACGGCAACCTCTTAAGTTAACATTATTACGACCTAGCACAAATGCTTTTTAAGCTTTGACGTAGCCTCTTACTTTTTCTACTTGTATATGTAAGCATAGTCTCCAAACTTAAGCACTAACCTTGCAGCAGTGGCTGAGTTGGTTGCTGTCATCTCTCTCAACGGCCAGGACATCCTCCAGCAGCCGTGCAGAAGAGCCGCTATTGTTTAATTCTGGCTTTTTCTTAAGAAGAAACCTGCTGAACTCCAAACATCCATAAACCCATTAGTCACAACTTTGCAAAATTAAGTGCATCATCTGTTAGAAAAACGTACTAAAATATCAATTTTTTAAAAGACTAACACTGACAGAAGTGTACTGACCGCTGCTTCAGTCTGGATGGTTTCTCCTGGCCGTGGTTTTTATGGCAGGTAATTTCGTCTCTGCTTGTCGCAAAACCGCGAGCCGACTTCATCAGGACCTCGAAGTCCGAGTCCACCTCACTTTCCTCCAGCTGCAGCGGAGCTATTTGAGGGACAGCGCTCTCTACGGGTTCGGAGAACTCCCACTGACACTCTACAGGGAGACTCAGGCGATAAAATTCAATGCGTGTGTGATCCGGTGACCCCACTGACCTATGGGTGATTTTCAGGCTTGGAGGGCGCTCTGGGGTTCCCTCGATCCGAGACACCTTTGAGGTAAGAAGATCAGATTTATCATAACAAGCCAGCGTGTTATAGAAAAGGGCACTTGAATCAAATGCATTAGCATTTTAAAAAATTACATGTAACTTATTAGTATTTTAACATCTTTTTTCAGAAAAAAAAGAAAAATACAAAGTTTATTTTATTTATTAATTTTCACCTACTTCATCCAACACAATCCCATCACTTGTACATTTGTATGAACTCAGGTAACCAAATGAATGTATTTGGCTGGAGTTTGCAGATTTTTCTTTTCTTTTTTAAGGTTTTAATTGCTAATAATTGATTCATCACTTGAATTTTTAGTGAAATCTGTAACTCTTCACCTCACCTGTATGTGAGAGTTGTCCTCTGTAACAGGTACAAACTGAGGCTCTCTCCAGCTCAGCCACAGGGGCAACTCTCTGCTCATGTTAAAGGCGAAAGGCTGGTAACCCTCTTGAACACCGCATACGCTGAAGTACCTCAACGAGTTGACCTGCTGTCCAAAATTTAGCCGACCTGCCTGGTTCACACCCAGAGAACACAGGGGTACGAACCCTGAAGGAAAAACAAGAATTCAAAAATCCAACTTCATCCCATAATTATAACTGTGCTATGTAATAAATTTGTCATTACTGTAACATTTCATTCTAAAGCAAATCCCTTTTAAACCTGAAAAGGTAAGATATAGAAGAGAAACTCACCCCCAGAAGTGCTGAAGTCTTTGCTTGCGATCTCAGAGCCAAAGCTGTTCAGCTGCAGTTCTCCATTAAGGGTGACCATCATGGTCTTCCGACTCAAATCCAACAAACAGCCGACCACGTCCCCCTTCTGCCAGACGCCGCCCAACCGGATTACACTACCGTTCCACCACTGGCCCTGCAAGAGGGACAAAGAGTGAGGGAATGATTTGAAGAATTGTGTCATAACAACAGTGGGAAAAGCTCTCAAATTTCGATGTCGATGACTTGAACTTCCTGTCACAATTTACTGAATGTGACACCTGCGGGATTGTGAACCTCACAAGCAGGGCTCGTGTTATATATTAACATTTCATCTTTTATCTGAGAGCCTTCTTCAGTTTTTCATTCCTTTGCAGTCAATGGAATACTGGGAAAAATCTTTCCAAATGGAAAACTTTTTTAACGTACCTTTGCACCGTTAAACACGAAGGCCTGCTCATCTGAACCCGGCTCTACGTCCGGTCTGCACCCAGGTCTTGTCCAGCCCACTCTCATTTCTCCGTCCGTGAGTGCCTCGAACTCGAAATACCATTTCCCATCACACACCGCAAACTGGCTTTCCACACGGAAAATGCGAAACTTCTCTTCTTGGGTGGATTTCACCTCATCACTCGAGTCTGCAAAATTTCCGTTGATGACAAGCTTCAGCAGTGTATCCGATCGCACTACATATCATGGTTCCAATGCTACCATCATCGTGGTTCTTTCCAGTAATATACAACAACTTACTGACAAATCAGATATAACATTCACGTGACTTAAAAATCTAAGTAACCTTGGAAACTCATAAAAGCAGTTGAAAATTGCATGAAATGTTTTGAGTTAATAAAATGTCAATAATAATTCAATAAAAGTCCATAAAAGAAGTATGCTAACATGACCAAGCTATTTCTACAGTGTATGACTGCAGTAAAAATCACATACAGTATGATCCTGATCTTTCTTTTTTATATTATTTTTAGTCCGTTTTCAACCTTTGGAAGGTTTTGAGACTCACGCTGTTGGCGTTCTGGTGGTTCCACAGTGTATCCGAGTCCCAGAAGGGTTCCAACGGCGTCCCTCATTGCGTCGACGATGCCACGTTTGCCCGCCTCATCCAGCAGAGAAAAGGGCAAAAGCTGGGGAGATCTTTTACCTTTAACATCCTAAAATTGATATGATTCAATTTGATATTATACAATACAACCTGGTATGTTTACTCTTTAATAATTACTAAACATTCAAAGAGATACTGGCCTCTATATGTGTAAATTTGGAACGTGCATTTAAAGTTTCCGTTATATTGTGTAAGGACATTTAGAATGAGAAAATCTGATCAAATTTGCTATTGTCATTCCTTGTTCTCGGTAGAAGAGATGACACTAGAATTGTTTTGACGTTTCGACCTGTTGCTCAGCGTAGCTCCAGCCCTGTCGGATTCGCTCTTTTGCCCAAATGTTGTGCTCGTTTTCTGCCAAAGCTTCAACCAGAGCCTGCTGAGCTACGGTCAGATAAATGTCGGACTGGTCAACCGGGGCAGGCCTGTAGCCATTCCACAGCTCATACCTGCATAACGCAAAAAAAGTTCAATTTACTCAAAAAAATCAGAAGTCAGGAAACCTAATCGGCAAGTACAGTAGTCTTAGAAGGTTAACAGTAACTTACTTATTTGAGAGACGAACATATTTCACATTCTCCTCAGCATTGTCGTCACTGAGCCCGATCCGAGCCCCAGTGGCTAAAATCGTCCTACATAATCGGAATATTATTCAGAAATACAGTTTGGTCATTTAGCTATGCAGATTAAAATAGTATTAAAACACGAACTGTGGGTTTGTGTTAAAAGTGTAACCGTAAAATCATCACCTGAGGGTACGTTCGGCAGCTCGAAGGTTGTTCTCTCTCTCCTGATCCGGAAGGTTGGAAAACTCAATTAGCCCGGGGTGAACCTTTTTGCCATCATCTTTCACCTGGAGTGAGTTTGCATAAAACAAATGTTATAATTGTGATGAACAATAACTCAAAATGGTCAAAACCTGGAATACTAGTATTCTGCGTCTACATTTGTAGAACTAGCTAAACTCAGATTTAAAGTCTATATTAGTAGAACCTGCTAAACTTGCATTCTATATCTATATTTTTTAAGCCAGCTGAACATTTTCAAAGTCTTTAGCTGTAAAACTAGCTTAACTCGCATTTAGTGTCTATAGTTGTTGAACTAGCTTAATTCGTATTCAGCATACATAGTTGTGGAACTAGCTAAACTCGCATTCAATGACCAGTTGTAGAACTAATTTATCTTACAGTCAACATGTATAGTTGTAAAACTAGTTTAACTCCCATTCAATGTCTATAGATGTAGAATTAGCTTGACCCGCATCAAGAATTTTCAAACAATCTCATAGAAATTTCAAATTACAGTCAAGATTTTCGACTCACAGTTCCATAAGTCCAGCCCTGTTCCACTTTGTCCAAGAGCCAGAGTTCATGAAGGTTTTCGGCCAGACGCTCTCGCACCAGTTCCATCTGGGGAGGCATTGATACCTAAAAATAATAATAACAAATCCTTGGATTATTTAATCCAAAAACATGTCTCAAAGCGATTAGAACACAGATTATTGATGGCTGAACAAAATTAATGTACACTACATTAATTGCAATGTTAATATCTTGCTAATAGATTGTAACTAGTACCAGATAGCTAGTACCAAAAACTGCTTTTAGCTATCCATGAGCAAATTCAAATAGCGACTGCTAACTGCAGCTAATGATTCTATGAGAATTGCAACATTGTATTAGTTGTTAGTAATTCACTAGCATTCAATGTCTATATTTGTAGAAGTAGCTAAACTAGCATTCTGCATCTGTTTTGTCGAAGCTAGCTAAATGTGTGTTGTTTCTTTCACCTGGCTGGTGTTCACCAGTGTGGGTATAAATGCGACCGGTGTGCTGGGCATGACAGGGCCAAAAAGATTGCGCTGTCCATCAGAGTGACCCCTAGTGAACTCATCACATAGCTTCAGCTCACAGCGCCTTCCAGGCAGGAGAGCATCAGCGCAGTGGGAAAATCCAGCAGGGGGCAGGAACTTAAACTCCCCCTGACGACCCCCCAACAGCACACGAACCCTACAATGGCATAAACAAACATGACATTGCTAATTAAAATATACATTTGTAAAAGGTCCCTCCTATGACCACTTTATTTAGGTAGTTTCTGACCACTGCAGAGCAAGAACATCCCAAGAAGATGCCCTGATCCAGACAACATCACCGTCGTTGGTCATCACAATTTGTCCACTCATCAAAGTTTTTTTAACTTCATTTTCCAGTGGTTATAACACAATCTTTGAACGACGCAAATGTGAGGTTGGACAAAATTCACCTGACCCCGGGTGAGAAGCTGACCACGGGACAGAGCAGTCCATCATCATTAAAGTTCTCCAGCATGCCCTGGACCGGCTGACCATTGACCCGGAAGGAGATGCAGGGAGCGGCGAGGTCGAGACAACAGCTGACCACGTCATCCTCCCTTAACAGGTGTCGATTGGGTGAGTTCACCCTGCGGGCCACGCCCCCTGTACAAGAGGCGGGCGGTTATATTTTTTCCTCGATAGTCTCTCTTTTAAAAATAGAGACACTATTGCAGAAAGGCATTGTTATGGCAACTGACATCCAAAAACAAATGTAAAAAAAATGGATGAACTTAATTAAAATACTAATTATCAAAACTCACCTGTCCACAGGTGAAGTCCGTCGAACCCGTAGGAGCAGAGGTCGTCCCCGACTCCATTCGACCCCCAGCTGTGACCTCCGCTTGGACGGGGGTGGAACCCGGGGCTCCAGGCCCAGCCCACTCGCAGGTGGGTGGGATCAGCTGTAGCAAAAGGCTCCGCCCTCTCCACCACCACCTCATAGTACCACTTCCTGTACTGGGCGGAGTCGTCTCGCATGCACAGGTATATGTTTGGGCAGATGCTGACAAAACAATTAAACAACTGAACAATTAAATGTTGGTCCAAGTTAAATAAGGATTAGTGTTATTAGATTAGAGACTAACTAGACAGCTAGACAGCCATTATGCATTTACCTGGAGACCTGGTTGACCAGTCGTGTTTGCAGCAGTAAATTTCGTTCAGGCAGAAGTGTGTCACAGATCAGGTTCTGGTTGGAGCGAACCGCCATCCCGTGACAGACACACAGCGAGCTCAACACATCCAGAATCTGTAACACAAATAAAATGGATAAAACATCCATAAAACAGGTCAACTTTTCCCCCTCCACACACACACACACACACACACACAGTACCAAGTGGTCCCGTCCGTGCTTGTCCAACAGAGCGATGATGGATCTGATGTGTCCCTCTTTAATGACATTCAAAGCCTCTGGACTCGCCGTCAACACACAGTGGAGTACTTTCAAGATTCCTAATTTGGGGAAAAAAATTATGCAATATAAACTCAAACTCACTTATATCTTTAGAACATTGGCCCATGTGCCAGTTTATAGTTATTCATTAGGGGTTTTTTGTTGTTGTTGAAACCTTTTGGCAGCTATGGTGCTTGGACCCCGCTCAGCACCATTTGCAGTTATATATTTATTTATTATTTATTTATTTATTTATTTTCCTAATAAAATTGAAATACATCAGTGTGTATTTATAATTTGTAGTTGATAATATGTTACTTATTGTTACCAATGTACAAACAAAAAGAAATGAAATGTTATAAAACATTATTTTTATTATTTTTTTATTTTATTTTTTAATGAAATATATATTATACATAGCTGTTATTTCATTACATTATTTATTATTTATAACATTTACAGAAAAATTCAGGTTACAAATATTAGGATATATTTTTAAGTATTATTATTTTATTAATAATTATTACATACTACATTTAAAAATATATATTTACTGCATTAGATATAACATATATGTTAAATATTGTGTGTTTTAAAAAATCTTTCCTAATAGAAGTGAAACCCACCAGTGGAGGTCTCTAGTCTGTCCAGTCTGCTGACTAGCCAGTCCACAGAGCTGGAGAACTGTGAGCAGTTAGAGTGGTTCCCCTGGATCAGAGCAGCTATTGGAGGAGGAGGAGGAGGAGGAGGAGGAGGAGGAAAGTGTGAAAATGTGTAAAATATAAAGCTGAATGTCATAATCCTGCAATTATTATTTTTTGGTTCAACATATAGGAATTACCCAGCAGCTCATAGAGGGATCTAAGGATGTTCTCCCAAAAGTCTCCAGCCTCCTGCCCTGCAGTCTCAGCAAAATGAGCTGCACTGCTGTAGAGGTAGAGATGGTCAATACAGTCCAACACCTGCCTAGTTATACCCTGAGAGAGAGATAGAAAGAGAGAGAGGGAGAGAGAGAATGAACGAGAAGGAACCCCCATAATAGAAGAACCCCCATAATCCTTTGCTTTAGACTTTACCTCTTCTTGAAACAGTTTCTGTCTGTTTCTGAGGGTTCCGAGGTCGTTCTGCCTCCCATCCTGCCCCTGGCCCTTGTCAGGTGACCGGAAATAACCAATCAGATCTTGCACGCCCAGACGCAACGATTCAATTGGAAGATCAGAGTTTGGAGTTCCAGATTTTTGGCTGATCTCATCCAAACCTCTACAGTCAACACACACATGCATATCAAATGTTACAGATTAATTTACGAACAAATCTCAGAGATTATTTTCTACAGTTACCTTATAAAGCGTGAGAAGAGGAGGGTGGAGCTTCGTATGAGACTGGCAGCTCGAGACTCCTCCCTCTGAGAGCGGGAGAGCGTGAGCCCATCGTCCATATGACCCTCCGAATGGAGGACAGCCTGAAAAATACATACATTTTCCAAATTTTCTTGTACATATAATCGTGTGATAAAATGTCTTGGCTTCCTTTACAAACCTTTCATTTGCAATTCTCAGATCTGACCAGCAGAGGCAGACAGCGACATACAACATCTTTAAAGTTCAGCCAGGCATCCTTACTTCTTTATGCAGGCCGCGCTCTTTCCTCCTCTTTGAGTCACTGGTCTGGTAAGTGAGCCACAGAGACGTGTCCACATGCTGGACGTAACAGACTGAATCTCCGTATTTCACCTCCGGCATCCCCATCCCCTCACTCTTCCGAGTGTTGTCCTCACAAGCATGAATGCCCTCCTGTAGAGACAGAAATGTTGCCTTGAATTGCAGAACTGTATCCAGTAGAGCCTTGAATTTGAATTGGAAATGTGTCCAGGATTTCTCATTGTACTTGTTTACCTCAAAACCAATCCAAACCATAACCACATGTCATGCCATGACCACATGTCACCTAACCTTTGTTGGGCGGAGGCAGAAGGCAGTGGATTTGATCTCAGCCTCGTCTCTGTCCACTAGCTGAAGTCCTCGGTTTTGTGTCAGGGCTAAATATTTTCCTGTTGTCATATGAAGAAGACGGAACGGCTGGGCCCAACAGATGTGGCTTCCACTCCAGCTGTGTGTACACACACATTCACACACAAAAATATAGCCTTGATACTGGTCAAATGTTTACAAACCACAGTCTAGTCTGTTCGATTTGGCCAGCTAGTTGTGGAGATGCCAAGATCAAGTGCTTGGATAGTGAACGAATTGGTTTTCATATTGGAAATGTTTGCTTAATTCCAACAAAGCAGGAACAGTAAAATACATTCCAATGAGGTCATGGTGTGGTCAAAATGCTAGTTCAAGACGACACTCACGAGACATGAACGGTCTGGATCCTCCAGAGAGAGCGAGCCTGAGTGGAGACTGAGCCAGCTTCAAAATGAACAGACCTAAGAAAGTGTGGAACAAAGACAGAGAGAGAGAAATATTAAAACTACAAAAATTGCCACTGCCTAGATAAGCAAGTATGGTCCATAGAGACCAGCTAGTTTAACTGGCTGCTGCTATCAGAGGGTAAATGGGACCAAGAATGGATGCCATCCTGTGGTCTGTGTGGTTTCCAATGCCATTGGAGCCAGCATGGGATGCCAACAGGTTGTGTCATCCTCTGGCACTGGAATCTACACAGATCACAGGATGGCACCACCTGTTGGAGTCAGCAGGGGACACCAACGGGAGTGCCATGCTTTTGCTGTGTGGATCTCAATGACTTACCTACAATCCTCCTCTATGTGTCCGACTGGTGGAATGGTCAAGCATTCCTCGGTGTGACCATGCATCAGCCGCAGTGTGTCTCCTCCTCTCAGGTAACCTGCAGAGCAAATGAAAGATTCACAAGGTGTGGTCATATCCAGTCTGTCAAGCTCTCTACTCAGTTTATGACCAGGTCAGTTTGTGACCACAGGAGCCCAGTTGTGCTGCTTATATTCAGGTTCCATACGGCAGTGACATTGACATGGTGGTGACATGGTATGCTGTGCTGCTTTGAGAATATAAGACACACCAGCAATAGCAGCAATGAGAGTGGAAATGGTCAACTAGGAAGGTTTCTGGGGTCTATAAACTGACTGTTGAAGGTCTAGTGGGCTTCATTAGACCTTCAACAACAGTCAGTGTGTGTTGGTCCTCCGCAAGACCTTAATCAATAGTCCATTTTTAGTCCCCAGAACCCACCTTGGTTGATGGTGGAAATGGCTGATGGTGGATTTTCTTTTTGGTCCACCATCAGCCATGTCCACTGCTAACATTTGATTTTGAGTAGAGTTTCTAACTGGACACCTTGAGCCTCGGCAACACCAGAGGAAACCGGAGCAACACTCCAAAGGGCTGGCTGGAATGCTGCGTCCACACTTCCACTGAGCACCTCGTTACCCACGCAAGTGTTCCAGGAGACATGCTGAGAGACAGAGAAAGAAACCAAAAGGGTCAGATGGACATTGAAGGAGAAGTCAGAAATCAAATAGAAAAAGAAGAATCAACTCACCAAGTATCTCTCGGACGAGATGCTGACCAAGATGAGATCATCACCCACTCGGACTTTCTCTCCTTCCGACCTCTGCTTAGATGCAGGGTGGACCGTCCACCAACATGCCTCACCTAAGGAAACACCCAGGAAGTTATGTACTGAGGCGTTATAACATGGTGATAAAACCTGACATGAGTAATATTTTAAAAAATAATTTGTTCTGGGGAGGTCCTGCAGACTCAGGACTCGGTACCCAGCTATTAGCAGGTAACATCAAGTGACAGCAAGGTTTCTTTAAATAAAAACACTAAATTCCTGGTGATTTTTTCAGTTTAACGTCATACTCACCTGCGAACTCCTCTTGGAGTCCGACATCGAAGGCCAGTTTATCAGCGCAGTGTGTCGATGATGTCAGACAGCTCACATACTGCAACAGGAAGAGAGAGGAGCTGTTTTTCCGGTCACTTCGCCCAAACAACTAATTAGAATACAGTAGTGTGTGTGTGGGACGCTCTGATTGGCCTCACCATGAGGCTTTGGGCGTGTCTGAGCAGTAGAGCCTGCCCATACAGCAGTGTGCGGCAGCCAATGGCTTCGGGAAGCTAATGTGATAGCACAAAAACAAACATGAACAAGAATTTACTGAAAAGTTATTAAAGAGAACAAGGTCTGACATTTGTTCATACTTCACACTCTGCATTTTATATTATTTATAACATTCATTCCATGTTTTTTTCAACACAGCTGCACTTCTACTTCAATATAGCATGTGAGAATTTTTGTCACCTCTGCCTAAATGTACATGAACTAGTCAACTACATTTGAGGTTTGATTATAAGAATAAAATCTACCGATCAAGTATATTTTAGACACATTATCTGGCATTGATTCAAAGTAAACAGAAATCTGAAAGCTGATTATCTCTTCACTTTGATCTGCAGATCCTCATTGCTGGCCAACATTTCCTGCAGAGCTCGAACAGACATACACCGCTCCAGCACAAAAACACACACAGACAGGTCTGCTGGAACATTCTGAGGAGAAACAAGATACAATTAGGTTACAAAACTAGTCACTTCCTGGTTTGAAGATGGTCAAGTACAAAAGAGATCAATTTGAAGTGTTTTAAGGACCTCAGAAAAGTCGTCTTCTCAAGCTCACTATTCATTTTTTTTCTTATGATCTCAACATAATGAATGTTGTTTTTTCAAGATCAGTTTTTATCTTGTGATTTCGACATAATAAAATTTGCCTTCTTAGAAGTTTCTTTTTTTATTTTCCAGCCAGTAATCTGTCTGAGCCTCCAACTTAACTGTCTTGACTTGTGACAGTCCATGATCTAAGTAAAATCAGACACATACATAATTACAGAAATACATAATTACAGAAATTTAATTAAAAATTAAGATGTTTTCTGGAGATCACAAGGAGAAATAATGCAAGATCAGATGTCAGTTCATGATGAACATGATGTAGTGGGAAGAGGCTACACATGCCTCAACTTTATGAGAAAAATAAGTTCTGATGTTGAAAAAATGACTTCATTTTCTAAAATTAAGTCAGTGTTTCGTAATCTTGAGGTTGTCTCAAAATAACTAGAATAAAAATAAAGCTGATGCACATCCTCTATAGACTTCTGTAATGTAGTAATACTCATGCATATCAAATGTGTAATTTGTGCATTGACATGTTATTTTTTTCCTTTTGGAACCTTAAAAACAAATTCACCAAACTCAAGTTGTTTCTAAAAAAACGACAATAAACTCGACCTATTCATTTTAAGGTTGACCACCAAATGACAACCAAATCTCAAATAACAAAGATGTGTGTGATTGGGTATAAGGTCATTTTTTGACTGATCGTTCAGTTTAAGGGATCACCAGATAGAGATAACAAGAATCTCACCTTCATGTTGGAGGTGGACTCCAGAAAGCAAAGTCGGGAGCCAAAACCGTCGCCGGCCAAACAGAGTTTCTGCTGGTGGGGAACGGCTGAACGGCAACGCAGCACCAGCTCGTCCGACTGCAACACACGCACATAAATGCAAAGGGTGTAATGAAACATTAAACTACATTAACACACCAATTCAGTGATCAACAAGCCCATAGCATTGATCCAAAATGAAAACATCATACATATTGTAAAGTAAGTAGGACCACTTTTATTTAAATATCTGAATGAGTTCAGAAATAAACATTTCAAATATTATTTGGGTTGCTTTTGTGATTTTTTCCCCGGTGATTGGAAGTGATACTGTCTCATGTCTATCCTTGGCTCCTGAATCGAATTGAATTGAAATTGTATCGTGGCAGACTTTGTGATATCGGCAGACGTGGAATCGTTGTCCGTTGAATCGATATAATCGATATAATATCGTATCGCGACGAACCTTCTTGGGATTTACACCTAATTCAAAAACATGTTTATCCCATATTTTTATCTCACTTTGCAGCAGTCAAACTTTCCAACGCTCAGTCAGATACAGTACACGTTATCTGCAAACTCGTCATATTCTGATTAAAAATTACTTATTCGCTTCGCTTTGTTTATTAATCTATATTAATAAATACAAAAATACGAAAATAAAAACCCACATACAATTAAATGACTTTGGAATATAATTACTGAAACAGACTTTTTCATTTTGATATATATTTATTGATTATTAGGTCCATGCAGTGTAACTGCAGGAACCTATTGTTTTGTTCAGATTTTTTTTTTTTTTTTTTTATTATTATTATTTTTCTGCTCAAACGCTAAGCAGCAGCTCTAAACCGTAAGTCGAGAAACTTGAAACTTGGTGTTAGGTAGTATCCCTCTCAGCTTACCTGGTAGGCGCAAGACGCCGACAGCCAAATCGCCAATAGGGGGAAGGCGCTACAGCGAAGGCAAAACGCTAAGGTGTAGAACTGCAGACAGGTAAAGGTCAATTTCTTTAAAATTCAATCTTGATTCTCTTACTCATTGGGTGAAAATGAACAACTTTTAAATTGGGACTATTGACTTCCCGCCTAATTAGATTTTTTGGTTAATTTGCATAATTCTTATAAAAAACCAACTTTTAAGTAACTAGTCCCGGATTTTGTCCAATCTGTACATGCTTGGTGTCATTTGAATCAGCAGACTGTCCTTGTCAATACTATCAAAAACATCGGTGATTTTGCATTCAAAATGAGCTGCCATATGCAAATTTAATGTTACCGGCCATTTGCATATTAAAAGTTAAATTAATAACTCCTGAACCCAGAGGTATGTGGTACCAAACTTCAATGTCAGGTATGTAGCATGAGTTTGTGCAAGTAGTATAAGTCTTGTCAACATGGGCTACTAGGGTGGCGCTATTGCAGATGAAAAGGCACTGAGGTGACACATTATTGCCTCTAAGCCCTTACAACTGCAGTATGGCCTAGAAGCTCAAAAAATTACAGTGACCACCTCAAGACATGCTGGGTCTGGCTCTATACTAAAAATATCATGCAGATTAAGAAACAGTATCATGGAAAATATGGCCAAAATAAAAAAAAATGGTAAAAAATGTTTTCTTGCAAAAACATGGTTATCCCTGATGGATCAACATGAAACTTGAAATTGACATGTTAACATCTGGGCTTAGATCATACAGTTCAATTCTGGTTAAATTCGCCACTTGGTGGCGCTTATGGTAAAGGTCCAAACTTTGCAATGGTTTTAGGAATAACTCAAGAAGCATGATGAATGATCACAAAGTCATTGGATTGTTGACTACTGTCAAGAGTGTCAAATCTTAAAAATATGCAGGTCATTGTCCCTCACTCCTTGCTTTTGTACATAATTTATACATGAAATTGCACCTTTCGAACTAGTCCTAGGGTTTTTGCCCAATCTTCACCAATCTGGTAACAAATGATTCAGAAGTGTCTCAAAAGCAAATAATCATCAAAAACATTTTGACTTTTCATCACAAAATGGCTGCCACATTCACATACATTGAACCGTCAATGGTCTAACAGCACAGAGGGCCGCAGATTGCTAATGCTAGGTCAGAACTGCACCACATTTGGAATGTACATGCAGGACACTACCCCAATACAATTCCGCTGCTTTTTGTAGAACATCGCCACTGCAGGGCCACAATATAAATTGGCTTCAAAGCCTATGTTTCTCTAACGCCTATGTCACAGCATCCTATTTGGCAGCATTGTGACTCAGCAACATGTGAGCAAAATTTCTTTTGATTGCTGTATCCTGCCCTGTGTGCTAAACTTGGAAATGTGCACGTTGTCAGTCCCAACTCATTTCTTTGAATATAATATGCATTAATATAGAACTGAACTCTTTCAACCAATGTGTGGTTTTTTCAACCCTTGTGCGACGCATGGTGTCATTTGACACGAGACGGTCGAAGTGGAATAATTATCAAAAACATTTTGTGATTTGTAATGAAAAATGGCTGCCATATGCAAATTAATGTTACTGTCGTTGCATATGAAAAGTTCAACTTCTAATAACCTCTGAACCCAGAGGCTTATGGCTACCAAACTTGATCAGGTATATCATGTCAGTTTGCAAGTGCTGAGTCTGGTCAACATTGGCCACTAGGTTGGCGCAATTGAAGCTGAAAGGCACTTAATGTGACATTATTGCCTGCCCTTACACCGTATAGCCTTAGGCTCAAATCTTACAGTGCACACCTCAAGACATGGGTCTAGCTCATACTAAAAATATCATGCAGATCAACAATCACTATTATTGGAAACATTATCGAAATCTGATTTGTGCCAAAGTGGTAGACCAGTGTGTAAATGTAAGCTCAAGATGTTTCCACGAAAGTATTTCACATGTATGCAAAGCTGTGTCGGTGTCTTATGGTAGACCAAAGTGTGTAAATGTGTTTTACGATGTTTCCACGCAGCATTTCAAGCATGCTGCTTTGTCGGTGTCTTACGTGGTAGATCAAAGTGTAAAATGTGCGTTTAGCATGTTTCCACGCAGCATTTCACGCATGCAAAGTTTAGTCGTGTCTTATGTGGTAGATCAAAGTGTGTAAATGTGTTTCTAGTACAGCCTAATGTAGCATTTCACGGTATGCAAAGCTTTATTATTGTGTTAGGTGCCACCACTGCATGGACCTGCTCATCGCCGTCATGCTATATTTTATATATATTTTTCTTGTAGGAGTGTAATCCTCAAGGCCATGATAAGGGAAAAAATAATCGTCCTTTTTTACATAAATAAAGCAAAGAACATACAAGATTCTAGATTAAGCTTGTAATTAGATTAAATTTTAATCTGATTTTGAATATATAGATAGATACTGTGATATCGGCAGACGGAATCGTTGTCCGCTGAATCGATATAATATCGTATCGCAATGAAACTTGGGATTTACACCCCTAATTCAAACATGTTTATCCCACATTTTTATCTCACTTTTGGCAGTGTTTCCAAACTTTCTAACGCTCAGTCAGATACAGTACACGCTATCTGGGGGCAAACTCTCGGTCATATTCTGATTAAAAATTACGTATTCGCCTTGGCTTTGTTGGAGGCGTAACTGCTAAAATCCTATTTCGATATGTTTTCACATTACTTGCCTGTGCACAAAAATGACTTTAAACCTTAAACAGCTTTCTGTAGAGATAAAATTAAAACCTGAATATTTGGTCAAATCACAACAGTCAAAACTCACAAAAAGTGATTTATTTGAAAAAATATGAACATGCGTCATTGATGAACACTTGGCGTTGCGGGACGTGGGACTGTCATGGTAATTAATTTTCTCTGTCAGTCGTTTGTCCGACAGAGTTGACCAACATTTTTCGTCATAGTTTTTGTCGAAAATGACTTGAAAACGTAACCAGCTCCCAGAGAGAAAATAATTAAAATCTGAAAATTTGGTCAAATCGGCGTTGCAGCTGTAAGATTGTCACTGTTGCTTAATCATTCATGACCGCCTGACCGCTAAAAATGACCAACAATTTTCGTCAAACTTCTTGTAAACTAAATTAACTCTACACCAAGCCCAAAGGCTAACCTCAGTAACGAAAAGGCCAATTTTCCAACAAAAGCTTAAACTTCTTTATAACAGTATTTTTCCTTTCCGAGTACCAGTCTGACATCCGTCTAAAAATCTGCATCCAGAAAGCATTCACAAATGTAAACGTTCCTGCACCTGCACTTTTTAGAGGAAAAGGCGTTAAGTTTGGTTATTTTTCTTTTCTGGTCTAGCCAAGAAATCATGAAACCAGGGCGTGATAGTGGGAGAGAATCTTATCTTGTGAAGATAACGGGGTGCAGAGGGACTGTTTGTGGTTACAGTGTGTGTGTGTGTGTGTGTGTGTGTGTGTGTGTGTGTGTGTGTGTGTGTGTGTGTGTGTGTGTGTGATTGTGATATCAGTGTAATCTGTGTGACAGGGCGGAGGGCGGGAATTAGCCTTTATTTCAGTCTAATAATATCCGACTTTTTTTCCCCTTACATGGCACATATGGTCGAAACTACATTCAGTCTTTAATGCCAGCTATGAAAATATTACTTGCTCTAGAAATGATTTAGATTTATGATAACCAAAATGATAAAAAGCCGTGACTCTTTTGAGCTTTTGTCGTATTATTATTATTTGTTGTTGTTGTTGTTGTTAAAGTTATGTAGTAGTAGTAGTAGTAAAGCTAGAAATTTTGTCCCATTTTCATAAAAGAGTTGTCGCCGGTCCTATTGCCTCTTTGATAATAGTAGATTAAAGAATTCAAATTGTATTAATCTAGAATCGTGTGTGTTATTTCGCTTTATTTATGTAAAAGAAGGGATACGATTTTAAAAAATTGTTATAATGACGTGATTGACATCCACTCCTAAATAAAAATCTATATAAAATATTGAAATAAAAAACCCATACAATTAAAAATTAATGAATATAATAGATTGAAACAGACTTTTTTCATTTTGATATATATTTATTAGATTTATTGATATATATTTTCAGGAGTGTGTAATCCCGCGTCAGATATGGAAAAAATAATCGTGTCCCTTTTCATAAATAAAGCTAAAAGAACATACAAGATTCTAGATTAAGCAGCTAGAATTAGATTAAATTTTAATCTGATTTTGAATATAGATAGGATACAGTGTGAAGTATTCTGATTATTTTTTCCGTCTATTTATAGGATATATAAAATATTTTTAGAATATATCACAAAAGCTTCAATTCATTTTTAAATATATTGTTACAGTTGTAATATTTTGCAATACATTTGCATATCTGTCACAGAAAAGACGTTAGACACAAATTAAACTTTTCTGATCAGTCACAAACCACAAACACACGTTTAGGTGTTACTACCAATTCCCGGGTTTTCTCATCTCATCAGTTCAAATATAATTCTACTGTAAATCTCCTGGAAAAGTTTTATACTTTATAAAACAGTATATAAGCATTGAGCATTACAAAGTTTTGATTACCACTGCCAAACTTCCTGTTCCAAACTTTATTTACTCATTTATTTATTTTTTACTTACCATTCGGAGGAAGTGAATTTCATCGTCTCCGTCTCCAGTAAGAACCATGATCCGATGCTGTGTCCGTCAGGTCTGCAGGTGTTTACAGCACGGTTACAGTGGAAGTGATCTAGATACTGTGTCCCCGCAACCAACACACACATTCACATGCACTCTCTCTCTCTCTCTCTCTCTCTCTCTCTCTCACACACACACACACACACACACACACACACACACAGTCTTATATTACTATCTTTGTGAGGTTCTTCCATAGACTCCCATAATAAATAAAGTACATATTTTTACAGCTACACCTAATCCTAACCCTAACCTTAACCTCAGTAACCAAAAGCACATCTTTTACCTCTTGTAGTTTCTCAAATAAAACAAGCACATTTTCTATAAAGTCATTTCTCCTCATAGGGACCTCTCAAATGTCCCCACAAAGCCCAAAAAACAGATAAAAGTGATTTTAGGGGACAAAAGGTCCCCACAATGCGATAAATACATGTTCACACACACACATACACGCACACACACACACACATGCACACACGCACAGTCTTGTATTACTATCTTTATGAGGTCTTTCCATAGACTACCATAATAACTAAAGTACATAATTTTACACCTACACCTAATCCTAACCCTAACCTTAACCTCAGTAACCAAAAGCACATCTTTCACCTCTTTTAGTTTCTCAAATAAAACAAGCGCTTTTTCTATAAAGTCATTTCTCCTCATGGGGACCTCTCAAATGTCCCCACAAAGCCCAAAAAAACAGATAAAAGTGATTTTAGGGGACAAAAGGTCCCCACAATGCGATAAATACATGTTCACACACACACACACACACACACACACATGCACACATGCACACATGCACACACGCACAGTCTTGTATTACTATCTTTATGAGGTCTTTCCATAGACTACCATACTAACTAAAGTACATAATTTTACACCTACACCTAACCCTAACCTTAACCTCAGTGACCAAAAGCACATCTTTTACCTCTTTTAGTTTCTCAAATAAAACAAGCACATTTTCTCCTCATGGGGACCTCTCAAATGTCCCCACAAAGCCCAAAAAAAACAGATAAAAGTGATTTTAGGGGACAAAAGGTCCCCACAATGCGATAAATACATGTTCACACACACACATACACACACACTGTCCTAAACATTCAGAGATAACACAGTGATCTGTTTTTAGAAGGCGGTGTGTCTTCAGATTGAGTGCTTGGGACATGAGAAATTGACTGCAAAACGTGAAGGAGGAAAGAAAGAAACACAAACAAACAAAGGAAAGAATGAAAGAACGAACAAACAAAATAAAAAGAGAGGAAAAAAAGAACTAAAAGAAAGAGTCAATGAACAAAAGAATGAATTAATGAAGAAAAGAAAGAAAGAAAAAAACAAAACAACATGAAAGAATGAGTGAAAGAAAAAAACAAACAAAAGAAAGAAAGGAACAGAAAAAAATGAATGAACGAAGCAATTAAGAAATGAACAAAAATAGAACAACCAAAAGAATGAAAGAAAGAACAAATGAAGAAAACTAGCAAAAATGAAAGAAAGATACACTAAATAAAATTTTAAAACATATTATCAGTAAAATGCGTGCTACTGTACTATCTCCAGGTTTCTCATCTCCTAGAAGTACTTCGTGCACTAGGGAGGGAACTTCGTGCACTACGTAGAAAAGAAGTAGCTGTTTAAAGGTTACATTTTGGAAAACCGGAAGTAGAGGGAAAAAAACCTACAGGACTGGCTACAAGATAAGGGTCCAACTTCCGTCCTCGCCCATAATTAAAGTCGTTCTCGGAGTTTTTTGTGGGGGGAGCCGGGAGCCGGAATGCGGGGATTATGCTACTGTTCCTCGGCTTGTGTTAGTAAGGATGGCGGGGGACGTGGATAAGGACGTGGGGACTGGAGCGTCTCCGGGTAAAACGGCCGCTTATTCGGGCTGTAAATGGGCTTTATCCACGCTGCTGATGATCGTCTCGGTTCCCGTTATCGGCGTCGGAATCCGCTTTTACCGGGACGCGCTGTTCGCCAAACGGCACGTAAGTCACGCATCGTCTCAAATAATAATAATTATTATTGTTATTATTATTATTACCACTTCTCAATTATGGACCAATTACAGGCTGGACGTGATTATTACGGGGGTCTAAAATGTGATGCACGTCGAAGGAGACTGATTAAACTTTTATTAATAATGCTCACTTGATCTGATTGAATCTGAAGGAGATTCTTGATGGAATTTGTCGCGTTGTAGTGGCTTAAAGCAGTTCATTTGTTCTAATTTTTCTTGCTACGTATTGTTAAGGTGTGCGTTTGAATAAAAAAGAATGTAAAACGATATCATTAATGACGTGTAAAATGTATTGCACGCATTGTATTGGGGGAAAATGTTTTATTACGAATGCCCTTTTTTTAATATCTGATCTTAATGAATGAATCTGATCTTAATGCGTTGCAGTAAAGCTTACATTTTCTGTTAAACCCTTGACCTGTATTATCAAGGTGCGTGTACGGGCGTGTAATTATTTATTAAAGTGATGGATTGTAATGGAGGGTCCTAATGGAATCCGTTATATTGCGTTGCAATAAAGCGCTTTACAGTTTCTACTGTTAAGGTTTGTGTGTATATGTGTGTAAAATATTAGGATGTCTAAAACGTAAGAGTAACACACTAAAACTTTTATTATTGCCCATTTATAAATCTATTTGATCTTTAATGGAGGTCTCTGATAGAATCCATCACATTTTTCTGTGGTTTCCTTGCTATGTATTGTTGTTTGTGAAAATATAAGGGGGGTCTCAACTGTAATGAACATGCCAGGAAAATATCAATTACAATTTTAAATGCCTAAAAGCCTTAAAACGTCTTAGCAATCCCGAATCTTTATGTAACGGAACCTAATGGAGCTGTTCTATTGGAATCCGTTATGTTGCATGGCAGTTTGCCACGTATTGTTAAGTAAGTGTGTGTGTGTGTGTGTGTGTGTGTGTGTGTGTGTGTGTGTGTGTGTGTGTGTGTGTGTGTATTTTCTTGCCACAGCTGGTATCTAAAGCATCCCTCGTTTTTCCAGACTTTTTCTTCGCTCCCTCCATTAGACCGCGCTCTCGGCGCACATACACACACAAATGTGAAATGTTTGTGGATTTGTGCCACTCGCTCACACCCACAATGTGACACAAAAGACACACCCCGAAGTTAATTGTTAAAATTAAAGAAAATATTGCTGTATTATTTTTTTAAAAGAGAGGAAAACTTCCATGTAATATTTTGAGGTTTAAAAGCGAAGAGACAACTTTTATTTTGAAGGGACGTAGCGATTTTTAAAAGCCAGCGCTAGTCACCGTATTAATGAATTCTTTTATTAATTATTTATAGCTTTTCAGAACCATAAAAATGTTTAAATGAATTTAGAATAAAATCATTCTCACCGTTAGCTTGTGTGGTTAACTATACGAGTGTATGGAAGATGAAGAAGAATTGTAAAATTAATGTAATTTAAAGGTTTGTGAATAAAAATAGCTTTTGGAAACTTATATCATGTGAGTTCAGCTGAACATCTGTTCTTCTATAAGTTTGTGAAATATTGACCAAGATTTGATGCAAATTATATAGCTGATGACAGAAATATTATTACTGAAGAATTAACCCAGAATTAGCAAAATTTAGAGACTGGCCTTAACATATCATAATGTGACAATGTATAACAGCTACTCGAACACCAGAGTTTACCCAAATTCATTCTTATTGCTGATTTTCTGAACCTGTGGTTATTTCTTATTTCTTATTTTTTAAAAACATATTCTACACATATAAAAATCTTTTTAGAACCTTTATTTTACAAGCCATTAAGAACAAGTTCTTATTTACACATTTAGGGACAGCCTAACAACAGAGAGAATGCTAATAAAATCTTTTCCCCCATCTCAGGAAGCGGGACTGAAGACTCTCGGCGCAGAAGGACTTTTCCTCTTCTCGTCTTTGGATGTAGATCACGACCTTTACCTCAGCCCTGAGGAGTTCAAACCCATTGCCGAAAAACTAACAGGTATAACGTGCAGTCTGTTGCTGCAGAATCAGATTTATTTGCCACGTATGTTAAAGAAAATGTGCAAGAAATTTGCTTTCTGTTGTTATTGTTTCTCTAATACTAGTTTAGACAAAGTGGATCCATGAAATGGAGAGTAATAAATACTGTGAGACAGATGTGTGTGTACATATAACACACAGTGAGCACTAAACAATGGACACTATAAAATACAAAATATACAGTAGAACATACAATGCAGTACACAATAGAACATATAAAATATAAAATATACAGTAGAATATACAAGCTGATATACAATACAAAATTTACAATACAATATACAATCAATGTGCTGGTTCTGTAATGTATACGGTAATAAGTATGATGTAAAAAAACACCCATTTATGAGAAAATACCCATAACAAACCACACAAGACCACCACAGTTGCTACTGTTTTAACCATCACTTTTGATGTGCGCTTTGATATTTTTAGATCTTTTTTATTTAAAGCCCTTGATGTTTAACATCCGTCATTTTGCTTGTGTCTATGACAACCTCAGTTCAGAGGTGGGGATAAATCACCAGCTAGAAATGGCAGACCCCGAGTGTGTATCTGTTAATTTGTGTGTCTTGGTTTTTGTTTGTTTGGGTTTTTTTTTTTTTTTTTACCCAAAGGCATCGCACCTCCTTCGGACGTGGAGGAGGAGCTTCTGCACGAACCCAATGGAGAGACGCTGACGCTTCACGCTGCCATGCAGCCGCTGCTACTGGAGAGCATGACCAAAAGCAAGGACGGCTTCCTGGGGGTAAAGACGGTCTTCACAAAACCCTTACTCAATGTTGATGAACAGATGCAGAGGCTTTAAACTGGGGTTTTTTTGCATTGGAAAACTTTCCATACTTCATATGCCATATCTGTGATTTTTCCAAGGACGTTGAACCAAATCCTTTGTCTCTTCAGGTATCCCACAGTTCCCTGAGTGGACTGCGGTCCTGGAAGGGTCCGGCCATCCCGTCCTCCACCTTCTCCGCAAGTCAGTTCCGGGTCTTTTTGCCCCCGAAGGGAAAAGGGGAGCTGGGGGACACGTGGTGGATCGTCCCAAGTGAACTCAACATCTTCACCGGATATTTATCCAACAACCGCTACCATCCCCCCACACCATGGGGCAAGGAGGTAGAGTCTTCCAAAAAAGTCACCATTTGGTAGAAATTCAAATCCAGCTCTTGTCTTTTCTGGTAGAGGCGATACTGAGGGAGGATTATTTTTCCGCCCAAGTGAAGCCAAGATTCTTTAAGGCTTTACTTAAGAATGTGTTGTGGCTAACTTTGTGTTATGCTGTGGCCAAAAAAAATCAGACAGATTTGGGAGGTAGCAATATCAGGCTTCATTTTTCATGACGATTCTGATATTCACACCAGTTGTATTTTTTGGTTCCTAGTTAAGAACACGTTGTACAACCAGAGATGCACCGATCCAACTTTTTCTGCTCCGATGCCAATACCAATACTTAGGCTTTGGTTACTGGCCGATCCCGAGTACCGATCTGACTTAAACACTGCTTTCCTAACTAAAACAATTTAATAATTACAAACCCGTATGTATATGCAAAATTATTTTATTAAAATAACATCTCAAAAATGATTGGTTCAAACACAGTTGTGTAATTTTGTGACGGTCCCTAATCCTGCGGTGCGAAAACCATCAGGAACAAAGAGACTGTGAGCAAGAGCTGGTGGTGTCAGAGAAATTAAACCGTATGATTTTGGGGTTGTAGTGTGTTGCGTTCCTTGTTCGGCTCATTGTCATAACGATACGTGCGAATTAGCGCAAATGTCGATCAGTAAACCAGTTTACGGCAGCGCCACTTCCGAAGCGTAACGTACTGTGCGCACAAGCATATGCAAATATAGAAAAACCTACAAAGATCAGCTCCATAGATCAACCCAATGCTGATTCCCGATCCAGCTGTTAGAGTCGTTATTGGCCCGATATCTCATCCACGTATTGGATCGGTGCCATCTCTAGCACCTATGGTGTAGATTCTGCCAGTGCTCTAGTACCAACAGTTTAAGACTTTTTGTCAAGTGTTTGTTCCTCTTGGGCCAGTTTTCCCAACTAGGATTAAGCTTAAATTTTAGAGGTGAATCTCTACAATTTAGTCCAAGACTAGACTTAATCAATCCTAGTGTCTAATCTTCACTCACAGCAGCAAAACCCTGTTCATATATCAGATACTTCAGTACTTTGCACTAGCAGTATTTAAAAACATATCTTAATTTCATAGTAAAAATTGTACTTTTAATAATACCACTATATAATATTAATATGCATCTATTTTTGGCCTGGCAGGTTCTGATCCACACCCTGCTGACTATGTTCCACCCTCGACCCTTCATCAAGACTCGTTTCGCTCCGCAGGGCGCGGTAGCTTGCGTACGAGCCGTCAGCGACTTCTACTACGACATCGTCTTCAGGTGTCACCGCCTTGTTTGTTTTGTTTCGGACCTGTTTGTTATCTGCACTGTGAGTTAGGAAAGGGAGTTCTGGACCTGGCCAAAGGTTTACAGATTTTCAAAATCTATTCACTGGAGCATTTAGAATTATTTTAACAAAAAATGATTTAAACGCGTAGCTACACCGTCCTACAAAACCCCAAAACTGTTAAAAATCTTCCAAAGCAATGCACTGTTGAGGATTCGCCCGAACAGTTGGCAACTATGTGTTTGAGCGTAAGGTAGCGTAACGGTTACAGACTTTGGCCCCGTGATCACAAGATCGCCGGTTCAAGTCCTGGGCCGGTAAAGGTACCACTAAGGTACTCGTCAGCAAGGTCCCGTCTCCAAGCACCTTAATAAACGCTCTCAACTTTTGTCCCGGAATTTCCCCTAAAAAGCTGGTGATATTTTTGGTGCGACGTTTCCACTTTACTGTTATTTCCCCCGTCAGGATCCACGGCGAGTTCCAGCTTAACGACGTTCCTGATTTCCCCTTCTGGTTCACTCCGGGACAGTTTGCCGGCCACGTCGTCTTGTCCAAAGACGCTTCTCACGTCCGAGACTTTCACCTCTACGTCCCTAACGACAAGTCAGTACGCGCCCTTAACAAATTTCCTCAACGTTTAGGGGGCCTTTTTGATTTTTTTGGGACACGTTCCAAACCACATACAAGTCCACTAAGTAGTGCTAGTTAGGGCTGGGCGATCTGAGCTCAAATCAGTATCGCGATTAAAAGAACATTTTATCTCGATTGTGATTAATGGACTTTTTACCCTCATTTTTTACTGTTGTGTACTGTTGTTATGCTCAGTGATTAAAGACTGATTAGACGTTAGACTTGATTAGACGTTCTGAATGTTGGTTTCGATGAATTGCCCAGCCCTAAGCCCAGCTGCTGGTTAAGTGAAACAAGGTTTTATAGACTTAAGAAGCCGTACGGTTGTATTTGTAGGTCTCTGAACGTGGACATGGAGTGGCTATACGGAGCTAGCGAGAGCAGCAGCATGGAGGTGGACATTGGCTACCTGCCTCAGGTCAGCTTTCAAAACGCATCATAAAAATCGCAGTTAAAAACACCCAGCTAAAGGACGGTAGAGGAAATCTGACTTCCTCAAACCGTGATAATATATCAGTTCCATAGCGACATTTCATGGCAGTAACTTTCCAGTAGAAAATGGAAGTTTAGAAGATAATTCCAGGCGGAAATGTCTCGTTGGAAGTGTTCAAATTTACAATGAAAGGTTGTTACATTTCCTGTGAAAAAATGTTTGAAGTTTCAGCAGGGAATAAATTGTTCAAATTTCAAGTATAAAATGTTAAATATTTTACATTTATAGCAAAACAAAATTCAGATTTTCTGTAGAAATTGAATAGTTTTCCTGTAAAATACTTTTCACATTTTCACTAGAAAGTTGCTCAATTGTTTCTACGAGGGAAAATATTCAAAGATTTCTGGAGGAAACTGTTAAAAATTACCTGAATTTTTTTTTAGTAGATATTTTGGAATTTCCAGTAAACATTTTACATTTCCAGTGAGAACTGACAAATTTCCAGCAGAAATGATCAGACTCGAGTTTCGATAGCCTTCATGACGGATCAGTGCAACCTTAATTTAAATGACGGCCCACACCTGGTTTGTTCCCAGATGGAGCTGCGAGCGTCCGGCCCTTCCACGCCCTCGGTCATCCACGACGAGCAGGGCAACGTGATTGACAGCCGGGGGGAGGGAGGCGAACCAATCCAGTTCGTCTTCGAGGAGATTCGCTGGAGCTCGGAGATCAGCCGGGACGAGGCGGCTGGACGCCTGGAGGTCACCTTTTACCCCTTCAAAAAGGTCAGTCAGGAGTCGGTCAAGTTTTCCATTGGAAGAGATTCGACCTTATTTGTTGAAAAATGACATTTTTCATATGTTGTTCTTCTTCTGATTCTTCAGGTTCTGTATCTGCCTTTCACGGAGGCCTTCAGCAGGGCGGAGGCAGAGAAGAAACTCGTCCACTCCATCCTCCTGTGGGGGGCGCTGGACGACCAGTCCTGCTGAGGTCAGACTTCGGAATTGACCAACACATGACCAAAATTTCACTCAGAACTGTAGATATAGGAGTTTGCATTTCTTCAGAACTGTTATTGTTTTCTTTTAAGCATGCAAAAGTGTTGGTTTTATTCCAGGAAGCGCAAGCTTTTTTGCAAGCGCAAGTAGGAGCAAGCCTTTTTGCAAGAGCAAGCCTACGCAAGTTTTATTGCCAGGGCAAGCCTGTGCGAGCTTTTGTGCCAGGGTGAGCCAGCATAAGCTTTTTTGCAAGCATGAGGAGGAGCGAGCTTTTTTGCAAGGGCGAGCAGGCGCAAGCTTATTTTTTGCAAGCACAAGTAGGAGCAAGTTTTTTTGTCAGGGTGAGCCGGCCCAAGCTTTTTTAAATTTTATTTTGCAAGCGCAAACGTGAGCTGTCACAAGCTTTTTTTTTTTGCAAGAGCGAGCCTGCGCAAGTTTTTTGCCAGGGTGTGACTGGCACAAGCTTTTTTGCAAGGGCAAGCCGGCGTAAATTTCTTTGCGAGCGCGAGTAGCTAACCCTAACCTTTTAAAATGTAAACCAATGCAAACTTTACTAGGTTTCTAATTAATGCCAAGTCCCACTAGCTAATGCCAATTTTCAGTAGCGTTTGACGCCAACATGACCAGTTGTGATTGCAAGTTTGCTGGTCTGTGCCTTGGGCTACACTTTAGGCTTGAATTTTGTACATTTGTATCTAGTTTGTATCTAATATCTGAACAATACAAATTTTTTCAAAGTTTAAACTCTGGGATTAAGTCCTGATACTGATTCCACCTCTCGCCTACGCAGGTTCGGGGCGAACTCTCCGGGAGACTGCCCTGGAAAGTTCGCCCGTCCTGGCCTTGCTCAACCAGAGCTTCATCAGCAGCTGGTCTCTAGTCAAAGAACTGGAGGACCTACAGGTAATACTTCCAACATTTTACAGCTTAAATGCAGATTTTTGATTGCTTAGCGTAGCTTCAAGATGCTGACAGACTAGTAAATTACAGTGTTAAGAACATTACAAACTCAGTTGACACAGTAAACACAAATCCTAGGTTGGAAGAGGAAGAGCTGAGCTGTTATACTTTTACCAAACTGCTGTCGCTTGCTGTCTGTTGCAGGCCGATGAGCAGAATCGGGGTTTGAGCCAGAAGGCACGTTTACACCTGGAGAATTACAACTTCCCCGTAGAGATGATGGTGGCGCTGCCCAACGGGACTGTGGTGAGTCCCACCCAGAGAAATACTTTGTTACTGTACTTAAGTAGAATTTTTTAGAGTAGCTATACTTTACTTGACTACTTATTATAATGGCAACTTTGCACTTTTACAAAGTGAGTGATAATTTGTGACTCTGCACAGCAAAACCTGTCGCTTGTCGCAAAGTTATGATGTTTTCAGGAAAGGGCATAAATCAGCCTTCAAAACGATACCTATATCGAATGAATCGGGCGACATATGACTGAGATATCAACGTTTAAAGGAGTCGGGTTTCTCCTGTCACGCCAAGTGAGAAACGGAGAAATCTGCCGTCGAAGTTGACTATCGCCGTAGCACTCACAGACGCTTGGTGCAGTCGCGGCTACGTTTGTATTTACGGTAGCCTACGCTGCATTCACAGCCACACGGATAGCCTACCTGCGTTAGGTGAACTGAAGTCGGGAGACGGAGATGGATTCCGGAGAAATATCTTCACGCTAGTCAACCAGTGGATTTACCGTAAATATTGAAGTAGAGCGGTCAAAACACAAACTTTTAACATTCTGCTGGAATTGAATTCCTCACCTCAAGAAAGTCAGGTTTTTAGGATGGAAAGGGTAAGTTTTTCAGCCAAATTTATTCCCAACAGTACAGTATAGACCTTCCACTGTTTCAAAACACTAAAAACAAAAAATCCAAAATTTTACCCCACGCAACATAAACGCTCGTTTTTCTCGAAAACCTCCGTTGCGACAAGCGACCGGTTTTGCCGTGGAGGGTCACATTTGTCATTGTGAACACACCACAAGCAAATGTGACCTCTGCCTTTAACCCATCCGTGAAGGAGCAGTGGGCAGCTAACAAGCGCCCGGGGAGCAGTGCTTGGGGACGGTACCTTGCTCATGACTACCTCAGTGGTAACTTTACCAACCCTGGATTCGAACCTGCGGATCACGGGGCAAACACCCTACCGTTACGCCGCCAACATTTTAAACATGAATATCTGCATTTCTACTCCTTACATTTTTAAAACAGGCTTGTTACTCTAGTTTCAATTCATTTGAGCGGGGTTAGCTGTTATTAGGCTATTTATGCCTATTTCGCATCATTGCGTGATACATCAAGGGGATGTTTTCCCGGAGCTGCATAAGACGTAGCGTGGGTGTGTTCGCGCGTGTCACGTTTAAAATAGCACGCCTTCACGTGACACGACACGCAACAAGTGGTCAGACGCAATACTAGAGGAAACGGGCGCAATATAAGCGTGACGGCGGCTGAGGTGGCGGGAGAAAGCTCAGTACGTGACGTGACTGAAAACGCTGGACAGAATGGAGACGGCGCTTCACACGGACACCAGCAAAACATTCCACGTCCCTGGCCTTATCTCAAAGAAATGTTTGAAGTAGTTGCAGCAAGAAAGACTCCTGGGGAATGTGTAACTTGTATAACTGAGCTAACGGAGCTTTTTTTCCAGTTGTATTAATCTGACATCTCTGGACAGTTGGTGGGCGTAGCGGTAGGGTGTTCACCCCGTGATCAGAAGGTCGCAGTTTCGGTAAAGTTACCACTGAGGTACTCATGAGCAAGCACTGCTCTCAGGGCGCTTGTTAGCTGCCCACTGCTCCTTCATGGACGGGTTAAATGCAGAGGTTGTGGTGCAGTGTGTGCTGTGCTGTGCTGTGTTCACAATGACAAATACTCACTTTCACATGAGGTCTTGTTAACTTTACAGAGACGTGCTTCTTACTGTATGTTCTTCACTGGGCTACTTGCTACTTTAAGTAGATTTATGAGCCTGTACTTTTTTACTTTCACTTAAGTAAAGACGTTGAGTCAGTACTTCAACTTTTACCAGTCTTTTTAGCACAAGTATTTGTACATCTACTGGAGTGACGAACACGTGTACTTTTGCCACTCGAAAGCCAGCATCACATTATTGACATTGTATACAGTGGAAAAATGGCAGTATCAGCGAAGCGTCACCCGTGATGATGTGCAAGTTTCCAGCACTCTGGAAATTTCTTGGTGGTGTTGATCAGAACGATTGTTTTCAATGATTTTAAAAGTTTAGAACAGAGCAGTGTAGCACATCATGTATTTAATTTGTTCTAGAGACGTCTACAACAAGTGCACCATTTTAGCGAATACAAGCCACCGCACGCTTTTGAGTGAGTGATTATTTTGTGAACACACCACGGCACACAGCGCACCACAACCAAAATCTGACCTCTGCATTTAACCCGTCCGTGAAGGAGCAGTGGGCAGCTAACAAGCGCCCGGGGAGCAGTGCTTGGGGACGGTACCTTGCTCATGAGTACCTCAGTGGTAACTTTACCGGCCCTGGATTCGAACCTGCAACCTTCTGATCACGGGGCGAACACCCTACCGTTACGCCGCCAACTGCCCCTCATGTGCACTCGTGCGAAAGCAAACGGATGAAAACTTTTGAATCAAACGAAGGCACTATTTAGCACATGCAAACCAACGCGCACAGATTTGCACCCGTGTTAAATGAGAGAGATTTTATGACACACGAGGAACATTTTCAGAATTTCCCGCAGCGTCAGGCTTCAAATCTGCCTCTTTGTTTTTTTTTTTTTGGTTTAATCTCTCCGCCAGGTCCACCACATCAACGCCAACAACTTCCTGGACCAGACGTCCATGAGGCCGGAGGAGGGGGCCGGGGAGCCGGCGTTCAGTTTTTCGGGGGGGTTCGAGGATCCGTCCACCTCGGCCTACGTCCGCTTCCTGCAGGAGGGACTGGAGAAGGCCAAACCTTACCTGCAGTCGTAACGCCGCAACGCCACACGGCTTTTGCTGGACTGGGTTCTTGAACGTTCTCTCCAAACACATCTGCAGAGACACACCTTTTGGACCAGGGATTGACCTTTAGTGACCTTCTGAAGTTGCCGTTTTATACAGAACGAAAAAAAAACCCTCCCTAATGTACCGAATTTTGTAGTAAACTTTTTGTAGAAAACCTTAACGGCATTAAAAGTGCTGGACGACTTATTTATGACCGTTAAATTTTTCCACTATTTCATGTTACACACTATATTAGATATAAATATTCATATAACGTGTTACCTTTTTTGTTACATTTTTGCTATTTTTTCGTTGCCTTATATTTTGGTTCGTGGCTGGTTTTTGAGAGTGTGCAATATGTTCCGAATGAAGGTTGTGTGTGTGATTGCAGCTGTCAGAGGTTGGGTGTAGTGTGTGTGTGTGATTGCAGCTGTCAGAAGTTTGTGTGTGTGTGTGTGTGTGTTTTCATGCATAAGACGTTTGTGAAGGCCTGATCTGAAAGCTCATAGAGGTGGGACCAGGCCTGATGTCATTGTTTTATTGCGGGAAAACACACACACCAGCATAACTACACTCTGCGTGTCCTTATACACACACACACACACACACGGTGTGTAGACCACTCTTGGTTCGTTTTAAAATGCTGATTCAAATTCGTATGAGACGAGGAATAAAGGAGCCACTGTTTAAAGCAGCTTAAAAGGTACCCGCAGTATTTTTTCTTTTCCAGCGAGTTTTTCCTCCTTAAACCTTAAATTAAAATTCACCTGCGGCAGCTGAGACGGTTTTCTTTTCCAGTACGTGTCGGAGGCTGTTAATGGTGAGAAAGGAATGAACGGTGTTGAATGGAATAAAGACTTTTCGTAAAGAAAGTGACTTGGAGGTTTATTGAAGACGACACCCTGCAGTTTCCGACTTGACCAGCAGGGAACCGCGAAATAAAAATGAATCGGCTTTTGAAGATACTGATTTTTGTTATACCTTAAAATCTACGGTTGTTTAAATGTAAAACACGTCAAATTGATCAACTTTCTTGTGATGGCGCCTTTCAACCCTTTCAACTCG
>JAVGVS010000473.1:0-59308 GCA_032718565.1 Distichodus sexfasciatus | reverse complement strand
TAAAGTTTAAAAAATGTCCGTTTATCATGATGAATTAGGCCAAAATTTAGGCACGTCAATATAATGTGATGCAAATGACATTTTATTGTATTTTAAGTATTTGTTCATTTTATACTCGTGAAAGAACTATTTTTATGGCCTACATTATGTCGTCTCAAATCCAAGTGAGCAAGCACGTCTCCAATTAAGAAGACCTTTATTATGCCTTTTTCTCGAACTTCTTTTTGTTGTTTCTGCAACTGAATCTTCACGTCCGGTTGGAGGTGCGTTTGGGACTAGCTTTAGCCAAAGCAGCGTTCAGGTTGGATTTAATTGCCTGAATTTAAAAAGTGGGGGGAAAAGAAAACGGGTGCCACAGGTTTGAAATAATCTTCTTTTATACATTTTACACATTTTATACATATCCGCTCAATGTGCGTTTAAAAAAAACACGAATTTCTTATTCTCTAGCTACCATCTGGTTGACGCTAGCGGCATCGGTGAATTGGGGACGCGTTCGAAGTTTATCGTTGCTCCCTATGTAGGGCCAATGCATACAATTTGTGTACTGCACTACACGTCAAACTGAATGTGGAATTGGCTCCCTATTTTTCGTGCAGTGCAACGCAGCGTCTATACCCTACTGAAAATTTGAGTATCGTGTAAAAGTAATTTGTTTTGGGAATTTTCATCTGTGTTTATAAACACTGCACATATTTAGATATATTTTTGTTTGATCAGAAATCTAGTTTCCCGAGTTGTGAAAATTTCTAGTTTCTATATTCTGATTTCTTTAGGTGTTACCCATAATCAACATTAAAAGCGAAACAGCCTTGAAATATATGTTTGATGACTATAGTATAAATGAAGGTTTTATTATCATTTTTATTATTATCATTATTATCATATTTTTATTTAATTTCGAAAACCGTTTATTTTTTTTGCTTTGTTTAATTTTTTGAGTTTCACAATGTAGTTCCCTACATAGTGAGTAGGGAGCCAAATGGGACGGACGCCCTTTTCGAGTCCGTTGCAAGGAAGCTAAAACTCCTAACTCGGGGTCATTACATGGGACAAAAGGTTATTAGACATTTATTGCAATTAGATATTATTTTAGAGTTGTTTGTGCTTAAATGAGCAAAACGAGGGGATAAATCCAGATACGGGACGAAATAACGAGATGCTTAAACAAACGGAGGGCGAGGACTGTGTGTTGGCTAATGCTAATGTTAGCAGGGTAATGCTTGCTGCTTGGTGATTTAAAACAGCCTGGAAATTTTAATGAATACAAAATGCTCTGTGCACATGATGTGATTGAAAATGGGAGTTTATTTATAATAACAATTAACAAATTGCTAATTTATTGAGCGATTAATAAATAAATAATACATCTCTGGAAGAGCGACTGATTAAATTTTTTCCTTCTGCCTGTATACCTGAACTGAACCCTTAATTAGCAAGTGCTTAAGTTGTATCAGGTTTGTTGAGGCACGATGGAACATTTTCTCCTAAAAACATTGGCCCTCGTTCACTAACTGTTCTTCACAAAGATTCTGGCAAAGAACGTTTTTGTGTTGTGTATGTTTTTGTGTGCATGGCACTGACGCACACCATCAGTGTACGAAGACAAGGGGATTTACTTCTAAAAGAATAGACCTGCACTTCAGCAGTGTAAGAACACGGCATGAATTTGTTGTGCCAGTCTTAGGAACATTCTTAAGAACAAACTTAAGAAAAAACGTAAGAAGATATTGGCAGATGAGGTCCATTGCTATTGTTGCATTGGTTTCCCTAATATCACTGGCTTGCCTCTCTTTGCTTCAGATGTTTGGTGATATGAGCGCAGTGGACTGAAAATTTCCCCTTTGTCCTGTCCGACCCGTCACCATGTCCTGCCTCCTGCTGTAATAATTTAATATACCGGTGTGTTCTGCCAAAAGGCTTTGCCGTGATAAACTACTTTTGGAGGAGATGGAAACCGGAGCGGTAAGAGTCCTCCATACTCACCGTACTGCTGAACTTTCTGTGGTACAAAACGTGACTGCTTGTATTACTGGTGTTTTTTGTGGGGGTGTAGGACGTCATCCCAATTTGGCAGAACAAGCCCCATGGTGCGACCCGGAGCGTGGTGAGGCGCATTGGGTCTACGCTGCCCCTAAAACCATGTCCGAGGGCGTGCTTCCAGGTAAATACACACAGATTGCGTATAGAGAAAAGCATCTAGACTAAGCCCAAAATGAGCTAATAACATATAGAAATGGTTTTGGCACAGCTGAGAGATGACACTTACAAAAAGAAACGGTTGAAAGATGGATCCTTTAACAATGTTATGAGTACTGCTGTTGCATAGTTTGTTGTCCTCTAGAGGACAGTGCATGCAATTCCACCTTTGCCTTTTTGTGTTTTTATACATTCCAAATGCAGTGTAATTGGGTCAAGATACTTGTCAAAGTTAAATAATGTCTGTAGGAGGGGAAGAATAGAACAGGCACAAAACAAACATTTATGTTTTACACGAATGAAAAAAATTGCCTTACAGCTCTATCCTGGCATTGTCATAGCACTGATATATTTTTTAAAAGGTCAACATGTTAATTAATTGAGGCATTGGTTGATTATGAACTTGCTTGACACAAATTTTACTGCGTTCTTCAGGAGTTGCCTGGTCTCGCCCCATACCGGCCAGGAGACGGCCCCATGGTGCCCACATTGGCCGATATCGCCTGGATCGCAGCTGACGAAGAGGAGACATACGCCAGGGTGAGGTGAGTCTGCTGACCAATTTGAGGTTTGAACTTTCGGCAAAGCATCTTTTACATCAGCAGTCACAAGTCTGGCTCCTGGAGGTCCTGTTCTAACACTTTTGATGTGTGACTGAACTGTTCAAGAAGGTAGGCTTCTAGGAGCAGGTTTGGTGTTGGGTATAACTGGTTTGCAAGGTTCTGCAGCCAAGAAGGTAGATCTCCATGAGCAGGATTGGTGACAACTGGTTTAGTAGGTTCTGGAACCAAAAAGGTACAGTAGATCTGGAGCGAGATTGTTGGTGAGTGGTTTAGAATGTTCTTGAACCAAGAAATTAGATCTCCAGGAGAAAGGTTGGTGACAGTTGGTTTACAAGGTTCTAGAAGTAAGAACATGGATCTTCTGGATCTGAACCTTGTCAAACTGTTCAAAGTGGTAGAGCTCCTTGAGATTTGTCATCTTGGATTGTTCATTAAGTTAGATCTCCAGAAGCAGGATTGCTGACAGCTGCTTTAGAAGGTTTTAGAACTAAGAAGGTAGATCTTCTTCTTGACCTCCAGGAGATCTCCATTCTAGAACTAAGCAGGACTGATGACAACTGGTTTCAAAATCAGGAAGGCAGATGTTCAGGAACTGAATTGGTGACCTCTGGTCTAGAAGGTTCTGCAACCATTGTCCATTGTCAGTTCAAAGAGACTCATCTCTCCTGTTACAACCTGAAATGATCTCCTATCTTGCTTAATCATCTTGACCATTTCTTTTCCTTTTCCCATCGGTCAGGAGTGACACGCGACCCTTCAGGCAGGAATGGAGGCCAACGCCTTTACTGGTGCTCCACAGGAACTCCTCTGTCCCCAACTTCCGACGTGAGGGTAAGAGGATGGAGGGTCTGAGAAAGCCAGGAGTGACCGCCTTGAACCGGGCCACGGCCCTGCAGGACGAACTTAGCCGACTGCGCGCCCAGATTGCCCGCATTGTGGCTGGGGATTCAGGTAGGAATAAAAGCTGTCTCATTTGGAATCTGACTAGCCTAGCTAGACTAGACTAGACTAGCTTCTGTTGCTGCATTTTTAAACAGAGAGGATAGAAGTGCCTTATGTAATGTTGACCTTTTAGAGGGACCTGACAACTACACCTGAAAAAGAGACTCTGCTTTTATGAAATCCATTGGAAAATTCAAGTTGGATTTTGTGCCTTGTACAGCTACTTACCCCAAATTAGTCAAGCTAACCTATAAGAGCATATCCTGAACGTTCACATTTTTTCACTTTCTAGACTCGAACCCCATCACCCCTGACTTGCTCTCCCCTGACGACACCACCATGGGCTTCTCCTTGGCCCCATTTGAGTCGGCTGCCTACCAGCCTCCCGCCACTGCTGCTACCGCTGCCTCCTTTGTCATCAGCGACGTGACCGAGGAGGACGAGGGTGAAGATGATGACGACGATGATGATGAAGCAGAGGTCTCCGAGCTGGTGCCTGACCCCATGCCACCGGTCTCCATGACGGCGTCGGCGACTTTCGACTTGGACCGGCCAGCAGCAGAGGTGGAAGAGGACACTGTGTCGCTGTCCAAGTCCACCAGTTTTGCTGATGTCAAGGACATCCTGAGGGACATGAACCGCATGAGGATGTGTAAGGACAGGTAGGGACGCCGCCTTCACTTCCAAAAACAGACACAAAATGTAAAAATCAAAGCTATGGGTTCTTAGATTGGAGTGTTGGTCACCACAAGATTTGGGGTTTGAATTCCAATAGAGTCTATAAAACTAACGTTGGGGTTAAGGTAGAGCTGGGCGATATGAACAAAAACATTATCACGATATTTTTTGGCATATTGATCGATTTCGATTGTCATTGTGTTTTGGTTTTTTTTTTAATTCTTATACAGACTGAATGAACAAGTTAAAATAATCAAACAAAAATAATTTTCAACAAATTTCTATTTAAAGCGCTCTGAGCACTGCGGCAAAAAAAAAAAAAAAAAATTCCGCTGAAGGCTCTTAGCACTCATAGGATTTGTTTTAAAAATAGCCGTTGCCAAAGAACGGCAAAGGAGAGCGGTCAACACCTCACTTCCAGAGCGCTTTCTCGGTGCTTGTTGTTGCTAAGTTACGAAAAGCCTCATCGGGTACTTTCACGTTCATATTTTATTATTTTTTTTCCCAGGCAGACGCAGTTAAGGTGGGACGCATTTGTTGTCAAAGCCGCCGCCGTAACTGTAAAGCACTACGGGAAACCCTGCATTTTCATCGCCTTATTCACTCACCGCGGCGTCCTGGTTTTCCGACATCTTTTCTTAGGGCCGCAACATACTTAACGCTACGTGACGGGTGCATTTGTGGACGCTGCTGCTACGCAAGCTGTGTACTGACTATACTTATGCGCATACTTTTTGTTAATCTTGAGGACTCCAACAGGCGGCTGTGTACACCGTCCAGTCCGTCGTTAAGTGACAGAAGAATGGAAAGAAGTAGATGGACGGCAGTGCGAGAAAACATTTTGCTGTGAAATGAGGGAACAAAGATGAAAATTATTTGCATTCGGATGTTTCAAAGGTGAAAAAAAGACGGCGAAACCGCTCAACCGCGTTGATGGTAAACAACGATGCTGACGCCACGTGGCTAAACTTTAACCCACAGCCGCCCCGATTACTGCTGGTACTGCAACTCTCGTAAATGTACGACGACGTGCTCAGCGGACGCGTCAAGCCGTGATGCGTGCGCATAAGCGCTCTGAACGTTAAGTATCTTGGCACGCGACCACTTCGCTAATGCATACCACGCGGCTTCTTCATGTGCTGTGGGCAAATTTGAATCATTGGCCGCGATTGGCTGTTGTGCTGGCATTATGCCAAGCTACGTGATCGGCCAAAGATACTGTCTATCTCAAGGCGCTGCCGCACAGTGGACAAACACGTGTGATGGAATTATATAGCTTACATTTATCATCGTTATCGTCATCACATTTTATCGAGATCGTTTTACCGCCCAGCAGTAGGTTAAGGGTTCTGCTCATGGACTCCAGGGAGAACTGAAAGTAGCTTTAAGAAGACGTGTAGAACAAACGTTACTTATGACAATTTTGGACGTTTGACGTTGTTCTAGGTTGCTAGCTAAGGGTCATTTCCAACAAATATCAAACACTGAACATAAGAAATGTGTCCACCTGCCAGGTTTTCTCGTGGCTGCACGTCGCTGATGGAGGAAGACTCCACCACCCTGATATCTGAAGCTCTGAGGAAGAAGTTCACCCTGAACGACGAAGACATCAGCATGAAGAAGTAACTTTCCCCTGACTCTCCCAGCTTTCCACGTAAGCACCTTCTAATCAAGGGAGGGGTGTCGAGTTCCCTTTCTTGAGGGCCGCTATCCTGGAGGTTTTTCCAGCATACTTGAGTTTAGAATATTGACACCATGTCTCAGGTAGAATCTCACCAGAATTTATTCACCAGGTGTGATGGAAATCACCCAGGCTACCGGACCTCCTGGACCGGAATAGCACATCCGCGACTTCAAGGCTAGAAATTTACTGGCCGTCAGACAAGTGTGTCCGTTTCCAGTCGTAATAGAGGCTAGTAAGTTTCTAGTGTTTAAGTCAGGGGTGTCCAGTTGCGGTCCTGGAGGGGCAGTATCCTGCAAGATTGAAATCCTGGAAAACTATGAAAACTGATAACTATGTCTGCGCCAATAACTAGGGCTGGGTTCAAAAAAATCGATTCACCAATCAATATTGATTCTCGTTCTAAAAATACGATATCAATTCAAAAATTCGCAGATCGATCTTTTCCTGCGGCTGTGCACTACTTCTCGCGACCGCACAAGGAGAGCTATAAAAACGTGAGACCGGCGAAAGCGAAACCAAATAGAGCCATGGCTGAAGCTGCTCCGCTCAAATCACCGTCTGGCCTAAAGGCCGATGTTTGGCAACGCTTCGGTTTTAAAACAAGTTATTTCATAACCAAGCAAAACTAGTATTGACGCAAAGAAATCTCTAAATAAATCGAATCGAATCGAGAATTCAATCGGAATCGAATCGAGAATTGCATCGGAATCGAATCGATTCAGGAAATCAGCAACGATACCCAGCCCTACCAATAACCAGTAGGAGTGTAGCGATACATCAGTGTCGGTTGATTCAATAGTCAGTGATCAAATTGTATCGATCCCAAATGAATACATCCATCACACATCGTAATGTCATTTTATATTATATTTTTATTAAAAAGAGACGATTGCTGTGTATTAAATTGACCAGAAGTTCAGAAATCAAAATGTCTAATGGCATTTTATTGCTTTTTGTGATTTGATATGAATGGAAGTCTTCTTCTTCCTCTTTCGGCTTTTCCCTTCAGGGGTCACCCCGGCAAATCATGTGTCTCCATCTAGTCCTATCCTCTGCATCCTCTACCCTCACACCAACTAACTTCATGTCCTCTTTCACCACATCCATAAATCTCCTTTTTGCTCTTCCTCTCAGCCTCCTGTCTGGTGGCTCCAACCTCAGCATCCTGCTACCTATGTAATCATTGTCTCTCCTCTGGACATGTCCAAACCATCTCAGTCTGGCCTCTCTGACTTTATCTCCAAATTTGATATGAATGGAAGTGATGGCGTTAAATCAGCATACAATAGGCTATCATCTAAATCCATCGCTGGCTGAATTGAATCGAGATGATATCGTATCGTAACAGACTTTTCACATCAGCAAAGTGAATTTCATCCGTTACTTGTGATTTACACCGTTAATGATCGGCCAGGCCCCAAAACTTACACCCTTTTTGGTCGTCTTCCTTTTCCCAGGCCTGTGACAGCAGACCGTTGCCCAGTCAGCAGTGACGCCAAGTAATCCAGACGGGACCTTGCCCTCTCTCCTACCCACAATGCTTTTCTGCAGGGACAGTGACACCCAATGGATGAGAACACACACCCACAATATAAATACAGACTAAGGGGAAAAAGAGAAAAATACTTTGTGTGTAAGGAGTGTGTTCAGTTGTGTCCATGTGTTCCTGTTGACGTTGTTCCAAACAAGACAAACCATAATGCACTGCAGTTCTTTTTTTTTTTTTCTCTCGTTTCCACCGGAAACCATACCTTGTGTTGTCGTTGACGTCATTCTAACCGACAACCCATAATGCACTGCAGTTTGTTTACTTTTTCTCGTTTCCATTGGAAACCAGACCTTGCTAACTTCTTGATGCTCCTATGGTTATAAATAGGAGGCTAACCGCTCATTTTAAGTTGTTAGCGTTACCCTTATTTCTAACTAAATGAATTTGCGTCATTCTTAATGGCCAATATGGGGAGCTCCGACAAGGCGAGCTAACGACCGTAAACGTTGAAGTGAACATGTTTGCTAGCTTTTTATTTTGTCTGGGGTTTTTTTTTTGTCGCTCTTGCCTATTCCATCTAAGCCCCCAAAAATACGTACTTGAAACATTTTTGCTGACAGTCAACTCATAAAAGACGTCAATGTCAAGCCCATTGGGTATGATGCAGACAATTTCTACCGCCTTTCAATCATTTACACTAGCACGATGCTAACGTAACACTGCAATAACCATAGACACGCTAGCAGAAATTAGCATTTGGAATCGTTTTACAGTAAGTACCGTACCGTATGGATCCAGACCCACTTGGCTCGCAGTATGTAATTGAGTTTAAGCTAATTTTCACCAAAAGGACGTCAATAGGGAAGGCTATTTTTGTAGAGTGCATACGTTTTAATTTCTAATATCTCTCCAGCATTTGAGCTACCACAATGCTAGCGGAAATTAGCATCGAGGTCTGTTAGAGAAAGGACTGCATGAGATGCGAGTTCATTTTCATAAAAGCAAATACGTACCAGGAGTTTTATTTTGTTTGATAATTTTTTTAGGACGCACACAGTCATAAACACATTGTAAGTATAGTTTTTAAATCGTTTTTTCCTTGTGTTTTGAGGTATTTTCTCTGAGCCACGAGACAATAACGGAAGTGCTATATCACGGACTGAAAACAATTTATTTCATTTTTTATTTTATTTTTTTGTGTTGGTGTAGGTTGTCTAGTTTTGCTCACAAACGTGTTGCTGCTGCTCTTGTAGCTGCCTGTTTACCTAAAGAGGGGCTTGTGTATGTTTGTATTTTATATGGATGATGTTACAAACTCGACAGTGTGCCATAGGGCCATTACAGATTTAAAGTAATGATAATTGCAGCCCAGGGAGGTGAAAAATTCCCGGCTAAACGTCAGAAATTCCGAGATTGAAAAAAAATTTGAATATCATCTGACATTGTAAAGTCAGCCAGCTGAAATTGTCTTCTCCTAAATGTATAACTTTACAATATCAGAGAATATCTGTCGTTTTGGCTGGGGAATTCTGACTTTTTCCTCATTTTACCACCTCCCTCAGCTCCAGTTATTATTTTATAGAATTTTATTTTTAATCTACAACGGCCCCGTAATGACGTCGTACACATACACGGTCGGGGGAGGGGGGGGGGGACATTTTTTTGATAATCCGCATGTGTGTATTGATGGCTGAACTAAAGATGGCTTGGTGTGTGTGTGTGTTTTCCTCTCGCCGCCTTACGAAGCCTGACGTCCCCAAAGATGGACTTTTCATTTCGCTCACCTTTTTTATTTTAGAGTGAAATTGAATCGATTCCGGGCTGCATTTAAATCCTTTTTTAAATGTTGACATTTCTCCCACGCACACATCCAATCCTTGCAGAAATTGTTACATGCAAACCCTTTAAAAAAAATTACGTGCAAACCCAAAAAAATTTATAATAAAGCGATGAGGAAACAGAATAAATGAATTCGTTTCTATTCGTATTAAGTAAAAGGAGCCCATTTTCCGGAAAGCACTCCAATCGCAAAGAGAAAAAAAAAATGAATATCCACAATTTGAGATGCGTAAAAGTTTAAGAAGACGAGTCCTGAATTGTATTTAATTCTGATTGAGAATCAACTTTAATGTTAAAATGTCATATTTTTAGGTCTGCTCAAAAATAGGAAAGCTAATTTGATCGTTTAAAATAAGACGTTTAAAAGGGCCAGGAAATTAACCAAAATCGAAACCTATTGTTGGAATCCTGTTCTTGCTCATACATAAGGTTCTATGATAATTGAGACTAAGGTCTTTGTTTTTAATCCATCTTAAGCAGAGTCCTAAATTAATACTCTAATTTCATAGTACCAGTACTAAATCTCTCCTATAGTCTTGAGAATGAAAAAAAATAGGTATGATATAAAATGAAATTTAGGCCTAAATTACTAGAGTACATTGCGAAAAAGATTTTGATTTTGCTCCTGCTTACGCGTATATTTTTTTATGTGAAACCACTCATGAGTTGTAGTGTCCAAATCGAGTCTAAACCCAAATGTCTCGATCCAGAGATGCTTATTAGTCTCAGTCTTGCTCTGTACATTAAGTGCAAACCAATTAGAGAAGAAATATCTAAAAACAGGGAGTCTGTTTGCTAAAAGAGCAAAACGTTCAAAAACTAAAACAATATTCTCATATGGGTCAGTTATAGCAGAATAAGCTGTTCGCCGGATGCACAGAGTTTTGGAAGTCGAAATAGGTTTGTTTTACAGTTTGCGGATGTAGAGTTTGGTTGAAAGTTACCATTCAAAAGAATGTTTGTGTGCTTTTTTTTTAAGAAATAGGAGAATGCTTTGTCTGTATATTGAGTGTGCAAATGGAAATAAAAATGTTTGACGTGCCTGTGTGATTTTATACTCTTAATTTTTGTGATGAGTAAATGTATTCAATATTTTCACCAATGTAATGGCAGTGAGTGACCTCAAGAGGGCGCAGAGCACAGACAGCTGCGCTTTTGCAGTTTGCTTATGAACAACATGTGACTGTTGTAAAACTGACGTTCTAACTTACTTTTTGAGAGATTAAATCGTTCAAGATCTTGAAAAATTAAAACGACAAAGATGTTAGCTCGATAGGCGGCCATTTGCTTTGGCTACAACGCTAAACCTTTGCTTGATGTCCAAAAATAAGGTTTAAAAATGGTAAAACAAAGACAAAAAGATTATATTTTCCTATGAAAAAACTTGACATATTGCAATGAGGTATCGCTCTTTCAGGCCCAACTTGTTGGTAGCTAGCATCATTTTGACCAGCATTGACCTCCACTGATTTACACATAACCAAAGTGAAAACAAGCGTTTATAACTTCGAAGATTCTAGTTAACCTCCTTTTCTGGTTTTTTTCCCTCTCTATCTGATTCGATCCAGGCCAGTTTTTTCGACCGACAGTCTATTTTCTGAGCGAGTCCTTGGCCTAGTTCACTCCTCACCTCGCCAAAGTGGATCCTGTCTATTTTCGACGCCGAGAGACGTCTGCCGAGACTCCGATTAATAGAGTCCGGTGGCACAATGTTGCCCACCGACGACTATAATTATCGACCTCTCCGTGACATTGACACGTTTCATCTTTTTCCGGTTTTGCTAATCTAGGCTAATGTTCGAAAGATTTAATTACGCTGGACCAGAGTCATGCTTCGGGCGAGAAACTCAGATCTCGCTGACCTCACTCGGCTTCTGTCGTTGGTTTTCTTGCGACGTGACTAACAATTGCATTCCTAAAAGCTGCCAAAATGAACATGCTATGAGCTGTTTTTGCTAACGTGTTGAAGGAAACAAAAGCATATTCTTAGCACATGCTAAGAAGTCACAGTAACCGGATACGTTTTTAAAAATCTTATGCTCGGTTTTGCTGGAAACGAGGTGTCAGCAGATTTGAACTTCGACAAGCCAAAACTGCTAAATGTTTTGTTGAGTTTAACTGCATTTCCCACCATAATTGTTAGACATGGGAAAAAAACGACACCACCACCACCAAAGCAGATTTCAACAGATTTGATGTTGACAAACTGAAACTGAACATGCTGAAAAGCGGAGAAACTGAAACATGCTTTAAAAAAGTTACATTTTGCTTACTAAAAATAAAGTGAAAATCGCTAATATTCCCCCCCTAACAAACTTGCGTTGTCATAGCCACCCTTCAAAGGCGATTAAATGCCCAAACCTGATCTGTCTGGACTTGATTAAGCGTCTACTTGCAAATAATCACTTAATCGAGTTCAGCCTGAGCATGAGACTGATGATGAGGCTTCCAGAACTGCAACCGCGTTCCATTTCTCTCAGCTAATTGGACATCGGGACTATTCAGACTCGTCAATTAAAATATGTCTCAGTGCTAAATTTTGTCTTTAGTAGCAGTCATTGGAGTTTGAGAGGAAATAAGTTTTATGGGTTTTTTTATTGGTTCAGAACCATTCCGAAATTTGTTCTTAACACTTACACAGTTTTTACAAATATTCTGATGTTCACCAATGTTGTCTTATATTCGATTTGTTTTTAAGTACATTTTGTATGTTGTTTGTGCAAAACGTTATCTCATTGGAGATTCTTCAGTTCTGCAGTTGTGTAATGTACTTTTCAAAGATTTTATTAGCAGTCTTTTGTAATTATTTTGCAATTCATGTTCATCGAAAATATATGCACACCACAACAACACTACCTATATGAATAACAGCAACAGGTTTTTTCTTTCTTTTGGAGTAGCATTTTCTTTGGAACTTTCTTACAAACAAATATGAGGCAAAATGTAGGAATACTGGTACTGTTTATGAGAAAAGGTGAAAATGTTGATATAAAAATGGTTTTACATTAATACGTTAAACAATGACGGTTTAAATTCTGAATTGCAGTTTTGAATCCCAGACTCTAAATATTTTTTTATTATTTTTATTACAACATCCACATAATCTTTATCATAAACAGAGCAGGTAGCACAAAACGTGTGTTATCAAGATTTTTTGTATGTATAAGGACCCATTTGTCCTCTAAAATATAGTAAAACCTGAGATTGCAGATTTGTGAGGCCATTTTTGTGAGGACTGGACTGGTTTTGTATTGCAAACTCAGAAGTCATTTCACAAAAAAGGGAATTTTCTGAAAATCCAGAGTTCACAGGTCAAAGTTGTGTTCTTTGTGTGCTCTTTCGACTTCTGTGGTGTTCTTGTGGTATTCCCCTTATAGATTTACAACATCTAGGATAAAGCGTGTGTGTGTGTGAGAGTGCCGGTTTATTAGACATTTATGAGGACCTAAAAGACAATAAAATGAACTTTGTCATATTTTTATGGTTTGTGAAGACCCTCACAGAGGTTAAAAAACTTTTAACCAAAAGTTTCAGGTTTTATGTGAGAACCCTGAAACTTAAAAGTCTTTAACGAAAAAACACATAATAGCCAAGTGTGACTGTGTATGTGTGTGAGATGTCTGCATGTCTGAAGATGTCTTTGTTAAGACGTTCCCAATTGCATCCTGTTGCTATGATACCTTTTTTTTCTGCAGGAGGAATGCTAGGAGACGAAGCCTCTGAGGAGACGAGTTAAGGAGGAAAACGCTCGGAACGAAACGCGTAAACCTTCCCAAAAGGGAGACGAAGCCTTTCTGAGATATTTCGTTAGACGTTTTTCTAAGTGTCGCTTTTAGGACACCATGCTCCAAGATATGATTCTTCAAAAGGGTGTGTGTTTGTTCCAAAAGAGTTTGTGTTGCTTAAAATAAACTGTGTTTGAAGCCTTAAAATGATGGATTGTAACCTACATAAATAAATAAATACATTTTTCAATGTATTAAGACATAATTATGCTGTTGAGACGTTGAAATAGATGTTTCATGCCAGTTATCCTAGTTTACATAGAATAAAATAATTGCGATTGAAAATTACTAGGATATTTTTGTAACTTCCAAAACAATAGTTACATAAACGCTAAGCAGCCGTGAGTTGCAATAACAGAAAAAGTCAGTAGGGGCAGTGTTATCATCAGCCGTCGAAGAACTTTTTGAGCAGCAAATTTTCAACAAATTTCAGTATCAACTGTTGGTGTAAAATATTAATTTGTCAGAGGAAAGTTTTAAAGAGGCGGCCTACGAACATTTCTGAAATGACCAGCGTTTATTGTATCAGCTCATCTTGTCTGGACAGTTTGTTAACATTTTATTCCAATACTCGATGTCGAAATTTGTAGAAAAATGTGGACCTTTTCAAAAGTTTTATTGACCAACCGGAGTTCTTTACTCATAATGCCACCTAGTGGATAAAGATTTAAGCTGTTAAGCTAAGCTAAGTTAGTAGCATCGCAAATTTTTGCTAGCTACTCCCCAACTTTGGCTATATTCACTATATGACTGTGGCACGTGTTAAAATTAAGAGCCTTGTTGTTTGTGAATTCTCTTCTTACTTAAGATCAAATCCCAAATGAGAATAAAATGGTGAATGTTAGAATGTTTGTAAAAACCGTATGAGTAGGTTTTTGAAGTAAATTTATTCATAAGAAAAGTTAGTAAATGAAACCCATTGATTGTAGAAATGGAATCCAGTATTTTTCCTCGTGGTCCTACTCTAGGCCTTACGAGTTTTTTGTTTCCCCTTGAAATGAATGCAGAGAAATGGCAGTAATACCCCAGTTTCTATATGTAGTGAGTGCAGTAATGTGTGAGTGTGTGTGTGAACATGTTTATACTTAATTTTCCCCACGCTTCGCAGAAATCACCGTCTGACGTGACAAAACGCCTTTGTCACGTCATGTTATAAATAGTCAGGGATTTTGACGCCTGGCAAACGCCGCTTCCGAAAGTGATTTCTTTTCTTTTTCTCTTTCTTTTTTTGCCTTTTTTCGAGTGGGCTGAACGAGGGATTGGTGCTGTCAGTCTGCGAGGGAGGTGACGGAGGGCGACGTGTTAGCAATGGCTTTTTTCTATCAGGGAATGTAATTTGCCTCTGTTGTAATCTGAATTTAACTGTCCGACCTGAACAAGTGGCTAATGTCTGATGGGAAAATTCTGATTATTACAGAAGAGCATTATAATCAGGAGAAAGAAAAAACTAAGACACTCCACCTTATATATACAGTATATACACACACTCGCATTTTAAATCAGTCTTTTCCACAGTGGACACACATACACACACACACAGTCTTGTATTGCTATCTTTGTGAGGTCTTTCCCATAATGACTGAAGTACATAACCTCAGTAACCAAAAGCACATCTTTTACCTCTTTTAGTTTCTCAAATAAAACAAGCACATTTTCTATAAAGTCATTTCTCCTCATGGGGACCTCTCAAATGTCCCCACAAAGCCAAGAAAAACAGATAAAAGTGATTTTAGGGGACAAGAATGTCCCCACAATGCAATAAATACATGAACACACACACACACACACACCACACACACTTGTAGTATGATTCATCCACATCGGTGATGACTTAACTCCCGTTCTGGTGCTAGTCATTGTTATTTGCAGTCGCCAACTCGTCACTTGTTTTGTAATAGGAATAATTGCTTGTGTGTGTGTGTGTGTGTGTGTGCGCATGTGTTTAAATTTGAATTTTGAGATAATTTGTGTGGACCCAATGTTCTCATCATGATAAATACTACGGGCCTCATTTGCTAAAATTTCGTAAGATTTTTCTTAATTGTGTTCTTAAGATAGTGTATACATTTAAATAGTATAATGTTATACAATTTGCAATACTATTTGCAATACAATTACTTTTCACCGTTTAAAATTTCTGTTCATATCTAGGATCAAATCAAAAATAAGAAAACACTAGTGACTGACTAGACTCTTAGCGAAAATGCATAAGTGGGTTTTAAGAAACAAATGTTCTTAGGAACGCTTGCCGAATGATTTTTCTAGCCAGACATAGCCAGCTAACTAGGTGGCTTGCTAGGTTGCCAGACAAGTTGTTTTAGTTATTAATAAAAAGTTTAATTTCTAGCTAACTAGCTATGCTACTAACTGTGCAGGCAGACAGGTCATTTTAATTATCACTAGCTAGTTTAATTTGTAGGTAGCTAACTAGGTGACTTGCTAAGTATTCATACAAGCCATTTTAGTTCTCACTAGCTAGCTTCATCTATAGCTAGCTGGGGTGATTCACTAGCTAGTTTCATCTGTAGCTAGCTAGCTAGCTAGTTGACTTGCTAGGCAGCCAGACAAGTCATTTTAGTTATCACTAGCTAGTTTAATTTGTAGGTAGCTAACTAGGTGACTTGCTAAGTAGCCATACAAGCCATTTTAGTTCTCACTAGCTAGTTTCATCTGTAGCTAGCTAGCTAGCTAGTTGACTTGCTAGGTAGCCAGGCAAGTCATTTTACTTGTCACTAGCTAATTTATTTTGTCGATATGTAAACTAGGTGACTTGGTAGTTAGGCAAACGGGTCATTTTAGTTTTCACTAGCTAGATTAATTTGTAACTAGGTTGATGATTCTCTAGGTAGCCAGAAAAGTCATTTTAGTTATGTTATCTATAGCGAATTTATATTGCAGACAGCTAGGTGACTAGCTAGTCAGCCAACAAGTTGTTTTAGTTTTCACTATCTACTTAAATTTCTAGTTAGCCAATGTAGGATTTTAAAGTAAAATAAAAGAAAGATTTTATGAAAACTCATGAACGTTACTTGAAATTGCAAAAGTTCTTTACAGCACAGCTGCCCTCCTCTTTGGTAATGGCACGAGTTGACGTCACATAAAGCTCTGTCTGGATGAAGTTTAAACTGTTTATTTCCTGAATATTGCCTCATAAATCATATTTTCCTAGCACTCAGTCGAGCTGAACGTCTTTCCCGTCATCGGTCGACCGGTGGCCTTTTCAAACTCTTGTCAGCACTAATGGGAGTCCTCTGGCGGAAAAAAGGAAATTTCTGTGTTACACTGTAATGGCTTTCCCAGAGCTTTTCGGTATGTTAGCAATGTTTAATCATTTAAAAATATGGGAAGCATGTTATAAGAAAATAATAAAGTATGAGAGCTGTCTGGCTCCCATCCAAAAAAACTAAAGGTCAGACCTCACCGATGCTTTTCATGCTGAAAATTCCAGTTTATAGTATTCCAGTGGCCACTTTATTAAAACCCCCAAAATTGGTGGTTTCCAGATATTGAAGATGATAGAATTCTGAACATTCATTTCTTTTGAAATATTCATACATCAAAGCACAAATACATCAAATGTGTGCATGTTTTTGTTTGCAAATATTATGTTTGTGTGTGTGTTTATGAAGTGAGTGTTTGGTTCTGTGTTTTGAGTGTATTGTGCGTGTTTGTGTGTATGTCTGTATGTGTTTACAAGACGTGTGTGTATGTTTCTTGTTTGCCTCCTGTGTTTGCATGTGTATGTCTTAGCATGACTTTGAATGAATTTGAGTCTCTACACATGTGTATGTGATCGTATGTGTGTCTGTGTGCATATTTATGTGAATGTGTGTGGGAGACATTGTGTGTCTGTGTCCTGGGTATGTATGCATATCTGTGTGTGAGGATTTGGCAGTTAGTGAGGCCGTGTGCTGTTTTTAGCGGCGGTCTACAACCTCATTAGTGCCGGACCCTACTAGCTGCCAGCCACGGGAACGCAGTCGCCGGCTTACAGGGTCAACACATGGCACAGAGAACCTCAAGGGAGGTGGGGAGAGAGAGAGAGTCTCATTAAACACAGAGGGACATCTAATTGATACTGAGCGTATTTGCTCTGATTAAATGTAATGGGGAATTAACTTTATCTATCTATCTATCTATCTATCTATCTATCTATCTATCTATCTATCTATGCTTTCAAGTTACATGTCGTTAGTGAACAAGTGGGAGCATTCACATTAAACTTTTAGTTTAATTCATGTCCTTTATCAGCTCTCTCTCTCTCTCTCTCTCTCTCTCTCTCTCTCCTGCTGAGATTGCAGTTAACGTTGCTCATTACTCTAACAAGTGCTGAAGCGATGCAGACTTGGTCTGGGCTTGTGTTTGCCCCGTTGGTGCAGCAGCAGGTGGGAGACGCAGAGTTCACTCGGGTTCCGGCTCACAAACGTGCCACGGGAATTACACCAGCAAAATGTCAGCAGCACTCACAGCACTCCAATAACACCAGTCTCTAAACTCAATTGCAATTCTGATGTTCAGTACTGATCAAAGTGATCATAAGTCATGTTGACATCTTTCATTCATTTAATTCACCATAAAACAATCGGGGCTGTGTGTTGTCGCTCCGTCCATTTCTGAGCCAGTGTTTTAATATTTTAATCCATGAAATAGTTGTTTCTCATTTTCTATTCATAAAATATAGATTTTAATTATTATGGCAACCTCTTTTTCTACACATTTTATTTAATAGCAAGAAGATTTATGGTAAAATTGCAGAACTTAACAGCCTGGATGGGTTTCATCAATTTTGGATTACCATAATTCATAATATGTTGCTATTTCTGCACGAATAAGGAGCAAAACTTATTAATATGACGCAAAGGGTATCAGATTTTCTATTTATAGACACCAGTCACTCCATTTAGAAGCAATAAAAGCTGACACTACACTAGAATCCGACCAATACAGGACCTTTTAATATGAATACTAATTGTGATATTTGAAACAAAAAGATACTGTTATATTTGCCCTACATATGGTGATATTTGATATTTTGGACAATAAAGTCCTGTATCTGTATCGGTGTAGTTAATGAAACAATGGAAAACTAAATTATAAAAGCATGTCATTATATACAAATTTTGGTACAGCTTTGGTCAGCTTTTACTGCCTCCAAATGTTTGTTTACTGTGCAACTGTGGTCTATAAATAGAAAATTGAAGTCCCTTTGCATCATTCTAATAAGTATAGCAGAAATAGCAGCATAGTAGAATAATGATAATCACAAATTTATAAAACCATGTCCAGAGTCTTTGGGCAATTGTATCATAAATTGCTGGCTTGCTATTACATCCGCTGCGGAAAAGAGGGGGCCATAATAATAAAAATCTATATTTTATGAATACGAGCAACAGCTATTTCATAAACGAGAACTTAACCTTGCTTAAATATCATAGAGCGAAAGGATGGGAAAAAAACACAACCTCATATGGGAGCTCTATCACATCGTTGTGTGAAGGCATGAAATATTCAGCGTGGAACTGGATGTGTGTGTGTGTGTGTGTCTGTGATGCAAACGCAGATCACAACTGCCTCCATACGTCCTTCTCACATGCTTAATTTAGAAAACCATGCAGCACTTTTTAAATTTTTCCTTTAATCAGGAAACACCTTTGATTGTTGGTGAGAAAACACTGGGAACCCAAACGTCTTTTGTTAGCAGAGTACAGGTGCTAATCCCAAATTATTTTGAATTTGAATGTGCAATCTAACAAAAAATATGACAGTTTGGCTGACAATTACACACTGAGCGATGGTTAAGGTTATTCTCGTCAATAAAATTTTCAAATATCATAAGTTAAAATAAGCTAGGCTTTATTACCTAATGTCATAACCTCTCAAATTCGTTTTTAGACTTGTAAATCCTTTGGCTAGCGACAAACCCAGGTCTGGAATTACATCTAGCACTAGTTAAATCTCCGTCTTGCCTCATTCGAACAATTTTGACCTTATTCTTGGTGTTGTGTAGTTTGCCAACATGCTGTATCGCTAGTGCAAAATCGTGTGAAAGGCTAAGTAGCTAATGTGTTAGCGAGGCTACCTTGTAGAAGGCTAAAAGATGGATTTCTACCCTGGAGGACAAGCCAAAAGAAAAATTTCTATGAAATAAATGCATTCAGACAAAATGCTAAATTCAATAGAAAGTCGACTTGTTGCTCTGCGAGAATTAGCATTCAAAGAAGCTAGAAAGCTATGCTGCAACCTCAAGGGATGTACATGCTTCATAATCAGGTTATTCATTCGGTCGGAGACCGTTTTTTTTCCTTGCTCATGAGTACCTCAGTGGTACCCTCTTTGGTCCGGGACTAGAACTGACGACCTTCTGATCACAGGCCCAACTCTCTAACTGTTGCACTGACCATTGCTTAATTATACCATTGCTATGAACAACCTAATTATAAATCATTTATGACTCTTTATAAGGGGATTCATCCTGTAGAGTGGAAGATTTGTGTGCAGATTGATGTACAAGTTATACAATTCTGCATCACAGCAACTGTGGAAATTCTCAATGGGACACTAATTGAAGAGTCCAGAAGGAACTTGACCTCGGAGTGATTATCTTCCCCTGCGGAGAGCTCTCACCCCCTTCCCTCGTCAGCGCAATGAAATTTAAAAAATATAGCGTAATAATGGAAGAGATCTGGACTGGGTTGCATTAATTGTAACCTTCAACAAATAAAGGAGGGAAAATAGAGATGCGACATTTTTCGTCTTTCGTGAATGATCATTTGTCATTGTGAACATACCACAGCCTAGCACAGCACACAGTGCACCACAATGAAATCTGACCTCTGCATTTGACTTATCCCTCAAGGAGTAGTGTGCAGCTGATGTGCAGCACCCAGAGACCAATGCTTGGGGACAGTACCTTGCTCAAGAGTACCTCAGTGGTACCTTTACCAGTCCAGGACTTGAACCGTCGACCCTCTGATCACATGACCGATGCTTTTAGACTTCATGGAGCCCAAATGAACTATTTAAAGCTTAATTTTACCTTGTAAGAGGTAAATCTACTCACTGATAATTCAGATGACAGAAATGGAGGGCCAAAAAAAACCTAAAGTGAACCCAACATCGAGCCTTGTTGCATGTCACAGTTTTTTCCTCATTTCTCCTTAAGGTTTTCCTCTTTGAAAAAGTTAGCTTCTTCGTTTTTGTCACTCAATAAGGGGCCAGGACCACAAATTTGGCAAAACTGGTTTGTGACCATGTCTACTGTAACAAGTGCAGAGATGAAAAGGAGTTGAAAGTGTATCTAGGTCATCAGCGATGTGGGAGATCATGGTCTCACAGACCAAAAAAAAAGCCATTTATCCTCTATAATTAAGTCACCCTTCATTTCTGCCCATTAGATCGTATTTAAGCACTGCTACTGAGGCTGAAAATTACAGTCTCTTTTTTCCTCTCCCTCAAATCAGTTTATCCTTCCATCCTTCCCTTCCTCTGATTCTCGCGCAGTTTCTCTGGTTTCTTTTCTTACAATCAGCACAACACTCACCTCATGTAAATGAAGACATTATGCAAGGTTTCGTTTTTCTTCTCTGACAACACTCAAAGTTAAGTGCTTTCATTTTCTCGTTTTATTCCAAAAATGACAAAGACCAGATTGTGGCAACAAATCATCATCACATCGTCATATAGTAACCAGGACATTTTGGGGCTGATTTAAGATTTCAGGTTCCAAAAAATTGGTTATCAAAGACAAAATTAGGACGTAAAATCTAATAATTAACGACTATTATCAGTAGAAATGGACTGGAGTAATAAGTACATTACTATAATATAACATTAGTACATTACTATAATATAACAAAGTTGCTGAAGGCAAAGTACTCCAAAGTTCTCCAAAAAATAATAAGCACAGTAACATGCACTGGAGTAAAAAGTATGCCCCTTTCAATATACATTTTGTTTAGGATTTTGAAGCTAGACAGACCCCATTTTAACACTCAGAACAGGTCTGAGAGGCCCAAAATTATGCCTTTTCTTTTTTGAGACAAAACTGTGGATTTCAGTGGGAACGGAAATGTTCAGTCGCAAGAGAACAGCGAGGATGCGTCAGCCCTGAATCACGCCGTGACGTTATGCCAATTATTCTGCAGAAAAATGCTAATGAGACGCATAAATATAATACGATCCTGAGTCCGAATCTCGTTTATGGCCTTATGAAAATGTAGCCGAAGTGGCTAAACACATGACCTAATGACCTTTCTCTGCAGGTATAATACCATAAAGATGCTGAATATATTTTTCAGATTTGTCCTGCTTTTAGCTCGACTGACTCAGATTTGGAGGTTAAGATAGCGATCAAAAAGCGAAAGACAGCTTCCTTCATTCGGGCGGTGTGTCTGTTGTTTACCATTCAAGTCACAAAACGACTGCAGTCTCCCACTTTCAAGGGCAACGCCAGGAGAGAGTGAGGGGTGTGTGAGTGTGAGTGTGTGTGTGTGTGTGGGCAGGTTTTTGATGGTTGTGAGACCTGATTGTCGCCTAAAAATTGTTTAGATTTGTGTACTTTTGTGAGGACATTAAGGAAACCATTACATGAAACAGTTTCGGTTTTAAGCTTAAAAAATAGCCTAAATATACTGAATTTGCTTTTGGTTAATGTGTTTAAGGTAAGGTCTATGCTTAGGTGTAGCTGTATTACTATTTTACATCTAGTCATCATGCAAAGGTAGCAAGAAAGATCCGTGTATGTCCCCTTAGCAGATATCAAATGTTATGGCTTTGTCAGCACGCTTGCATGTGAGGACAAGACCTCATAAGGACAAAAAGGTCGTCGAAGGTCGCAAGGTACCGTCTCCATGCACTGCTCCTTCATGGACGGGTCAAAGGCAGAGGTCAGATTTCGGCGTGGTGCAATTTAATTCACTTAATTCCCAAATAAATCTCTCCCTCCAACAGGTCTCGACTTTCCAAGAAGCGCACGACTACGTGAGGGGGAATTCTGCAAAAGGAAATATCGGTCAGCATGGGAATCGATCACTTCTAGGCCCCGCCCCCTCGCGTCCTGATTGGCCGGCGCTCGGCGTGACGAAAGCGTCGGTCTCAGCTCGACCCACGCGCCCGCCGCACTCTCACATAGCGCTTGCGACGCAAAGTAGTGGAAAGTGGGTTGCAGTTGACGACGACGACGACGGAGGTGACAGTCAGTCTCTTTCTCTCTCTCCCTATCTTTTTTTTCCCGTTTTCATCCATTTTTTTCGCTCTTCTGTGCAGTTTTTCCCTCTTTTTATTAACACTCACAAAAAGAATAACGAATGTAGTTGTCTTTACGTCAAAAAAAAAAAAAAAAGTCACCGGGAGACTTCGACGCTTCGGCGTTTTTTTTCTTCAAGAATCCCTTCAGGAGATTCAGAAAACGTGGAAAGCCTCATCTGACAAATATGTAAACGAGGCGTTTCGGCGAAAACCAAAGTGACCAGCCACCGAGGAACTGCTTTGTACCGTCGGCAATGATTCCGCCGGTGAACATGACGCAAAACGACGACAGCGTTGGGAAGGAGAACGAAGGGGAACCGGGAGAACCGAGCGACGCGCCTCAGTCTCCGTCTTCTGTCAGTCAGCAGGAGTCGAAGGTAACGAGCGCCTCGCAAACCTTCACGCGCCCGAAAAAATCTCGCGCGCCTCGTCGGCCCTTTTAATGCGTAGTTTACGCGCCCTCAGTCATCTCGACATGGTTTCGCTCTGGAAGTTTTCCCTCACTCAGGTTTTTCATCTGGGACGCTTTAAACCAACTTCGACAAACCGTCTGTCAGAGCAGACAAAATTACGACGCAAAAGGAAAAAAAGTTAGTCAGTGAAAATGTACTTTGAGTACAGCCATATTGAGTGAAAGTTGCTAATGTTGAGCACAAGTGTCTATATCTGTCTATATAATGGAAGTGCCCTGTCACACAGGTTTAATATGGACGTTGTTTTAATTCGCTCCAGATTATGTCTTGACCATACTGTTGCAGCCATATAGAGTGAAAGTTGCTGATATTGAGAACAAGTGTCCGCTCTGATACTGTCCTTTCACACAAATCTGGATATCTTTGTTTATCAGTGCCAAATTATTTCTTGACCAGACTGGAGTGCTTTAAAGTGATTTATGGTGCCAGACCAACTTTGACAAACCTTCTGTCAGGGCAGACAACATTATCAGTCAAAATAGGAAAAAGTTACGGCTGCTGTGAGTGGAAATGTACTTTCATTATAAGTGTAGTCATATTAAGTGAAGCCTGCTAATATTGAGTGCAAGTATCTATGTCTTTGTACATACTGGAAGTGACCTGTCTCACAGGTTTGAGTTATTGGTTTAATATGGACATTATTTCAATCTGGTTCAAATGATTTCTTGACCAGACTGGATTGCTTTAAGATGGTTTATGGTCACAAACCAACTTGACAAACCCATTCTGTCACAGCAGTGACTGTTGTGAGTAGTTGTGTACTGGAGGAACAAGTCATGTCTGCTTGTGTACTGGAGGAACAAGTCCATTATTTAGCTTTCGGCCATTTTGACCAGCGGTGACCCAGCAAAAGATTATTATTAACCAATTAAAGAGTAGAATTGCCAAACTCCATTAAACTCTAAGTGGAGATTGCAAAACCAACTTGAACTTAAAAAAATCTTAGACAATTTTTTTTCCCTCGTCTTTCCCAGCAAATGACCATCATGCACAGAAGTTCCAAAAGATACCAACAAGTTCCTAAAATGAGTAGAAAAGACGTATTTATCTACTATCACTGTTAAAATTTTGCCCAGCACTTCCCAGATTAAAGTTGATGCTGATAAAAGTGGACAGTTGTTGCAAAACATGTTGGTTAATGAAATGATCTCGAAGGGTTCCAGAAAATGCTTTGATCCATTCTTGTTACTAAGATTTTGACAAGCAGTTATCAAGCAAATCAGCATCATTAAGTTTTTTTCTTGTACACAGTTTGATAAAAAACCCTCTGGTACTACGTGGCACCACAGAACAACAGAAGTTCTTCGGTGGCATCAAATGATTCCTTCTGATTATTTTTAAGAGCTCAGGGGAGTCGTTGAGTGCGCTTCCACGCTGCTATTGGCATTTCAGAAGCTCTTTTCAGTCCATCCCTGCCAATCTGGGTCATCTCTAGCCCTGAGTACTACAATTAGCCCTGAACTATCGGACAGCTCGTTGTGGCTGACTGATGTTTTTCCCTCATCTGTGTGTTTTACAAGCTGCTATCGTGCAACTTCTAGCACTCGTTTGTGTTCGGTTGTTTCATGCATACTGATGAGAATTTATTTTCCTCTCTCTGCTGAATGCATTGCATCATTTTAAAAAATATCTATCTATACATATTCGCTCTCTGTGGTCTGTTTTGATCTGGACGGAGATGCCGCCATCTGTATTTTCCCCTCAGGCAAGGCAATAGAATTCCTCTTCACATCGTAACTATCTGCTCGGTTAAACTCTAAAAAGGGTTTTACAGATTAACCATGCAAACTCTCTCGTCTTGCTATTTTATAAGGTCCTTCTGTCGACTCCCATAATGACTAGATGTAAATCATTTGCACCTACATCTAACTTTAACCTTAAACTTAACCTCAGTAAACAAAATTTTAAATTGAAATCTGAATATTTTCCTAAAAGCACTTGTCTCTCATGACTGATTCTGGCATACAAAAATGTCTTATCCACAAAAGTCAAATTTCAAGTTTTACTGTCTTTTAGGGGATAGTCAGGTTCTCATAAATACCTATAAACCTGCGCACACACACACACAGGCATCTGAAAGGCTGTTTCTTTGGTTCTTTGGTTTACATCCTCTGGGGTTTTTCTCTGAGCCATTGGAACACATACCATCTCCGCTTGGAAAAAATCCCTCAGTTCTCCGCACCTTTTTGCTCCCTCCAAGAGAAAAAGGAACTTTCCCACAGTCACAAGTCCTCCCGTATTTATTAGACATTTTTTCATGCAGATTGGAAATTTGTTCATGAAAAGGCCTATGTCCTTTTGCAACCAAAATCCACGGGTTTGATGGAAGAAACTTAAACTGTATCTATAAAATAACTTAATACTCTTAATTTTGTCTGAGAAGGTTTATAAAAGCAGGATGTTTTCATATATATGAATTACAACTGAGCTAAATTTATTATAAATGAATTAACATGAACACTAGGCAAAACAGTTCACCGATATTAATAATAGAGATAAATATCTTAATTAGTCGTTTGAATGAGACAAACATGCCAAAAATAGTAAAAAGAGGCACAAATGTGAGTCTACAATCTGTGATGTTAAAAAAAAAAAGGTGAAATTTTATCCAATCAATTATGGCAAAGAAAAAGCATTTATCTAATAAAAATAGCAATACTAAAAGCATCGAAACCAATATCCGTTTCGAGGTTTAAAAATCCTGGAATAAATGTTGAGAGGTAAAAAACCCCACAAGTGGCAATTATTGACTAATGGCCAGACTTAATGCAAGAGCGGAAGCATATAAAGTGATTTTTCGGAACAACAATGTGTTTAATCTTCTTCACCGGATGCATTATTCATGAGACATGCAGAAGTGGTGTGGCTACATGGCTTTTAGTGCTTAATAGGGTCTATGCTTTCCATTAAGTTCTCGTCCAGTGACCATGAGTTTTGTTTCTTTTTAAGAGATTATCTTTTATAATGAATCTCCATTGTCAAATATAATCTGATATTTAATATCAGGCAAATAGGATCACATTCCATCTGTCACGGTTCCGGAATCAGATTGTACAGAGCACCTTAAGTCCCGAAGCTGGTGCTGTGGCATATGTTTTTGTTTTTTTTTAATCCAACCTTAGGGTTAGGGCTGTGGGCTGTGTGTTATGACAAAATATATCAGATGATGAAATTGAAACGTCTAACGTTTCATATTATAGTCTATCGTTTATTTCGCGGTGTTGCAAAATACCCTGTTTTTCATGGTTTGGATGAGGGTTTGCAGTAGTCATGGCACCACGTGGGCGTTATACTTGTGCCTAAATTCTGAGCAGTCATATCTTCCTGCCCTTATGCTCAGATCTGTTGAACACCAAAGGTGCCACAAATTGCCTTAAAGGCATCTTACTAGAGTGTCACAAAAAGAATCGCCTTTTATAGCCATTTTATGGCTGAAAAAGCAGCGTTTGACCACAAGTCACTAGAGCACCGCAAAAAGCGGGGTTTTCAACAGCGTAAAAAGCACCCGTGTTTTTAACAAATGAAATGGGTGTTTTACTGTCAATTGCATAAAATATCAGCAAATTGTGGTACCTTTGGCATTCCATATGAGCTAGCACAGAGTGTTTTCGAGGTAAATGTAGAGTTGAGCACACACAGACATGAGATTTAGCTTGCTAAAGTTAATCAAAGTCAAAGTAAACTTTGTCATCTTTGCTATATATTGTTCAGGTATACAGAGAGACGAGACAACGTGGCTACGGTTTTCACATTGCAAACAACAAAGAACAAATAAGGCACATAGAATAAACTATATATAAATAGAATATAAAATATACACTTTAAACTAGAAGTAGAAAGAGAGACAATTAGGATGCGGTATTCAACCTTCAATTATGGTTTTGGAATTCTCTTTTACACTGAATGTGCATAAGATCAGTTCAACAGTTTCAATATGAAAATGCATAATATTGTGATGTATATCGTTATCGGGATATGAAATTACTTATATCTTGATATTACATTTTGTTTATATTGCACAGTCCTTGCTACTTCCATAACCAGAGCTATCAGTTTGGCTGAACTTAGAAAATTTGGCTTTTTTAATTTGACTATGTTTTTAATTTGCTTTTAAAGTGCTTTGGTGGAAGTAAGATTGATTTGATTTGGAATGAATAGACAGCAACTGATAAACATTTGTGTCTCTTTTTTTCTTGTGTAAGGTGTAAAATACACTGAGAAGTCCTCAAACGCCTTTGCATCATTTATTCATCCATCTACTTTCCATTTCATCAACACGTTTGACACTCACATGTTGGCCCTTTTCCCTCATGCAGCACCTCCTAACTTCCTGCTAACGTTTTTTTTCCCCCAAGCCTCAACATATTTCCATTTCTTGCCCATGTCAGGTAATAATAGGATGAAGAATGTCCCTCTTTCTTTCTCTTCCGCACACTCACGAAAGAAAACAATCTCTGTGTTGTGTTTTCTTCGTGCCATCAGCGGCCTGGCACTTACTTATCAAGGCTAGCGGGCTAGCGAAATAACGCGCTAGATGGCTCGCGACGACGAAAGAGAAATCGAGTCAGGAAAAGAGCTTTGTTATTTTTCCTCCCCGAGACGGCCGTCCGGGTGTTTATGGAAAATAGCCTTAACACAAACACCGGCTAGTCAGACGGCTCTGATGAAGTGGGGGCGGCAATGGAGAGAGAACAGCTTATTTTCTCACCCGCCTGAGATAAGAACGCCTGTAATCGGATCTCAACAGACTCAGACGATTGATCGGAGGTAGCGAGGGATTCTGCTTGATCTGGTATTTTTTGGGTTCACCCCTGAGAGATTCTTCTCCAAAAAATGGAGGAAGAATATCATGGCGTGAACAGCGAAGACTTAAAGTTTGAAGGGATGAGGTGGCAAGTTTTATCACGATACGTTATTATAGTGATTCACTGGACAACAATTTGATGTGACAAAGAGTATACGATTTTGGTATAATTTGATTCAGGAGCCAGCAATCGATATGTGCCAATTTAAAATAGTCATATCAAATCATAAACATTTGACATTTTTTACTCTGAGCTCAAACGGACTATTAAATGAGAATTTACTCTTGTAAAAAGTGACGTTACATTATGAATGATGTCTGATCGATGTTTGCGTTTTGCATCAATGCTGTTGGCTTGCTGATCGTTGAATCTGTGTATCAGTGTGGATCGATGTATTGTTATAGCCCTACTGAGCTGGCACAGTGGTAGATCTGGGCAATTCATCAAAAATAATCAGTATTTGAAAGTCTTTTTAAAACTTAATACTTTTTAAAACAAATTCTGTTACTACCTTTGTCAGTGTGTGTTCATGTACTGTCTTCGACTACCACGTGGGTTTGTCAGGTGACACCGCCACGTCCGGTTTGTAACTATATTCATGTGTGTTTCCTTTGGTTAATAAAAAATCGCACTCGGTAAATAAAATAATTTTTAATTAATCATAATTGGGGTAAAATGTTCAACTGATCACGATACTGAGTCTGGGTCTTACTGTGGACCATTTTATAGTAGCTTTAGAAAACTTGCACTCTTCAGCCGAACAGTACTTTGAGAAAGGCATAGAAAAGTGCAAAACTGCTCACTGGTAGATTGGGAGTAAATTAGTCACTGATTTTTCAGGATGTTGATACGTGGCACTGCCAAATAGGGCTGACGAAATATAACGGATGACGAAATGAAAACGTCTGTCATTTCATATTATTCATATCATGCATTTCATGGTGTCGCAAAGTACACTGTTTACAGCAATTTGTTTCATGGATTGGATGAGAGTTTGAAGTAGTTACCACCGTGCCACGTGGATGTAGCCACAGAGACTACTATGGTGTTATATTTGTGCCTTATCGTACAGCCCTTCTGCCAATCCGTCTGTCTGAGCCTGGCGTTTTATGCCCGGGTGTAGTGGAGCGTGACCGTGAGGGAGGGGTCAATCGATGGATGGACGGCTCTCTGATGGGCTCGTGGTCGATGAGGCGGTCCCCAGTCCAACATCACCGTCCGACTGATGATGATGATGATGATGGTGATGATGACAGTGTTGGTGGGACACGGTACAAACCATGTCTTAGAAGCAAATCGACACTGATGAGCAGTTTATCATTTTTCGGAGATGTTAATTAAGCATATTTTGGAAGAAAATCGACAAGCCAAAAGTTCTGATGCCCGAGAGAGTCAATACTGATTCTATTAAGACAATCCTAAAAATAACAATGAGATTATTAAGAGTAAATGTCAGATTTAACACCGATCTTTTTAGTTCCATTCATCTACGCTGGGAGCTATTTTTGACTTGGCATCCTTTATAGCCTCAGTATGTGTAACAGCCAAAAAAGGGGGATTTTTCAATCTGTTGCAGTCAAAACTGGGACTTTGGCAGAGTCTCAGTGTGAGGGGTGTGTATGTGTTGTGAGTGTTTGTGTGTTATTTCGTCTGCAGTGTAACACCTGTCCATCCATAGAGAAGACAAAACAGCCGGTGGAACGAAGATGAGATCGCATCGGGTTTGATCAGACCAGATCGAATCACACTTCTAGACTTGGATGCATAGAATTTTTTCTTCTCATGTTTCTTCCTTCACTCTTGTTTCAGCTTTGCTCCCTGAACTCCCCGTTTCGTAACCGTTTCCCTTAAGGAGCGTGGGCCGGCGTGACCGAGGGGAGATGGGGGGATGTTTTTAATAGACCGAGCGTCCTGGTGGGCATTCGTCTTCTAATTTAGCTGAGCTGTTGCCGTGCGACTCCTATTACGGCTAATGCGGCCCATGGTAAAGGGGTTACGTACCGGGAGAGACGGATGACAGCCTCCTCGTCCTATTCTCCCTCGGCTCTTTAAATAACCTGAGAAATAAATGAGACCTGCGTCGAGCCGTCGGATAGTTATAGAGCTACAGGGATTTGGAAGGGGAGCCGAGAGGATGCCGTCTTTTTTTCTCTTTTGCCAAAATATCCACGGCAACGCGGCAGCAGGTGGTGTTGCCACGGACATCTGGCGCCAGTTCGTCATCCGAAACGGACCAGCAAATGGTAACGGTGAGTTTTGTAGCAAGATGCGAGCAATCTGTGAGCTGTGAGCTAGGCCTTTACAAGAGTCTTTTATGGCTTTTTTTGTTCAGGCCGGATCTGCAAGCATTACGGCATTCCTAAAGGTGTTGTTGTTTTTCCCCAAAGCATTCCCAGCGAGTGGTGATGGTGGGTGTAACATGTCATGAAGATGTGTGCCAGGCCCCTTAAAGAGTGCTTCCCAGAAGCATTGATGAGTTCTAAAGTGGATAATAGCATTCCAGAAAAGTATCAAAGCATTCCCAAAAACATTGTAGCATTCTTTAAATTAAACTTGGTATGTCCTTATCACCCCCTTAATCTCTATACCCCTCCCAAAAACATTGTAACGCTCCTAAGAACATCAGCATGTTCTCAAAGGTTTCTTAGTATCCCCATATAATCATTATAACATTCCCAAACCATCATAGCATTCCTTAAAGCATCTTAGTATAACCAGAAGTGTTGTAACGTTTTCTGAATCATCTTAGCATTGTATCAGTCCTAAAAGCATTTCCAGAAACTTTACGTCATCCGTTAAAGCACCTTCCTGTTCCCAGAAGTTTCAAAGCGTTCCCAGAAATCATCATGGCACTTTTAGATGCTTTGCAACATTCCCAAGACATTGCAGCATTTCCAAAAACAGTGGAGCATTCGCAAAAATACTACAGCATTCCCAAAAGCACCCCACCATTCTCAAAGGCATCACAACATTCCCAAAGGGTTTACAGCATTCCTGTATGCACCACAGCATTCCCAAAACAATCGTAGTAGTCCTGAAAGAATTGTAAATAAAAATAAAAGGCAACTCTAACAGCTAGTACAGATTAAACTAATCTAAACTGGCAACCGTAAATTCTGGACTTCCAGCTCTGCGCTGGCGTAGTTGTAACTTTGTCTGCTGTATTCTGTGTCTCAGCTGCAGAAACTCAAGCGCTCGCTCTCCTTCAAGACCAAGAGCCTGCGCAGCAAGAGCGCCGACAACTTCTTCCAGCGCCCCTGCAACGACGCCCGGCTCCAGCACGACTTCCTGTCTGAGGTCGGCTGTAGCGTCGGAGGCGGCAGCAGCAGCAGCAGCACGGGTCACCTGAGCACGGTGGGCGTGTCCGTCTCCAGCCTTACCTCGCCTCTTCCTCCTGCTCCACCTCCGCCTCCAACACAGGCCCTGCCCCCGGGACCGCCCCCCACCCTCCCCAGCGGTTTGCCCCTGACCATCTGCTCGCCCTCGCGTGCTCCGCGACCGCCCGACCCCACTGCCCACACCTTCCTGGAGCACACCTTTAAAAAGCCGCACTTCTGCGACGTCTGCAACCACATGATTGTAGGTAAGAGCGGGCTTCTCGCCTTTCCTTGTGCTCGCTTTTTCTGGTTGCCTGTTTACACGTCCGAATTTACAGAGATATCTGACTTTTGGTGTGGGTGTTGGTGTAAACGTGAAGATGTTACAGGAAATGATTCTTCCTGCTTTTGGTATCATGAAATCATGGCATTCCTCTTCTGAGAACGTCAACGGAAAATGTGACCTGATTTTTAAGGACAGGAGGCTCAACGGTGGACAGGATTAGAAAGAGTTTAATTACAGCATATGTTTTGCCTGCAGCAATTCCGCCGGCCTTACCGTATGTGAGGACACTGAGTTGTTCGGCCCTCGGGTGATAATTTGGGATTTTTGGACCCTGATAGATCCGGTTTGCCCAAAAACTTTTGGAAAGGGGTCAGCTGGGATGTGAAATAGCGAGTTTAAACTAATCCCAGGAAAAGGTTTTATCTCAGGAATGAATTTAATCCTAGACACAAGTCATCTCAGGTATGAGTTTATTCTCAGGCAGACGTTTAACCTCAAGTATGAGTTTAAGATTAGGAGTAAATTGAATCTCACGTCTGAGTTTATTCTCATGTTACCAGTTTAATCCAAGGTATGAGTTTAATCCCAGATGTAAATTTAATCTCAGGAGTGTGTTTAATCTCAGGTATAATTTTAATTTTATATGCAAGTTTAATTTCAGGAACTATCTTAATCTCAGGAATGAATGACTTTAATCTCAAGTACAAATTTCAACCAATGTGTGAGTTTAATTTCAGATGTAAATTTAATTTCAAGAGTGTTTTATTCTCAGTTTAATTTGAGTGACGAGAGTTTAATCACAGGTATGAATTTAATCCTAAGAACGACTTTAATATCAAGTATGAGTTTAATCTCAGAAACGAGTTAATCTCATATATGAGTTAAAGCTCAGGAATGAATTTAATCCCAGGAACAAGTTTAATCTCAGGTATGAGTTTATTCTCAGGTACTCAAATATAACGGTAAACTCAACAGTACGTTTAAGATCAGACGTGAGTTTAAATTTAAGATCGGGGTAAATTTTATCTCAGGAGTGTGTTTAATCTCAGGTAGGAGTTTAATCTTATGTACGAGTTTAATCTAGGGTGTGAGTTTAATCTCAGGTGTAAATTTTATCTCGGTGTTAAATTAATCTCAGGAGTGTTTTTAATCTCAAATTTGAGTTTAATCTCATGTTCAAGTTTAATTTCAAGGACAAGCTAATCCCAGGAACATGTTTAAACTCAGGTAGAAACTTAACTTCACTTCCTTTACTGCACAAGTTTAATCTCAGGTGTTGGTTTGTCTCACGTTCGAGTTTCAAAGTGTGAGTTTAATCACAAGTTTAAATTTAATCCCAGGAGTGTGTCTAATCTCAGGTCTGAGTTTAAACTCATTTTTGTGTGAACCGTCTCTAATAAGCAGATACTTAAAATCCACATTTCTGTAAAAATCTGATTTTTCAAAGAACTTCAGACTGTGTGACTCGACTGGAACAACTTTTGGACAGATCCTGAAATGAGTTGATAAAATGTCTGGATTGTGTGTGTGTTTACGAGCACATGGTTTAATCCAGCATCACTTTCATTACATTCAACTTTATATAAGAAAATAGCTTGTGCTTTTGATAAATGAGGCTCCAGTTTTCCCGAAAACAGATTTTAGAAAATCCTCTGCGGGCGTGGATCGAGATGATGCGAGCAAATGAGGTTTGAAATAGTCGTCTCGCGTGCAGAGGCCTCCAGCGCATCACTTTATGGAGTTTGAAGGACAAAAAAAAAGTCTAAATCCAGCCTCGTCCACTGTTGTGGCTAATAGAGGGGGTTTATAGGTCTATATGGGGTGTGTGTGTGTATTATTTGATTTGATGATTTTGTGTGTGTGTTTGCGTTTTTGAATTGAGTGTATATGTGTGTCTGATTTTGTACGCACATGTGTGTTTGTGTGTATCTATGAGAGATTTTAAAGGGTCTGTGTGGTTGTGAGTATGAGTGTGTGTGTGTGTGTGTAATATTTGTGAGCTTTTGGACTGTGTGTGAATTACGATATGTCACGTGCACATGGTTTTGTATGTGTGTGTGTTTCTGTATATATAAATGTGTGTGAGAGAGAGAGAGAGAGAGAGGGAGCTATATGATGACGTGCACATGATTTTGTATGCATGTGTGTTTTGGTGTGCATCCCTTTGTGTGTCTTTGGATTGTGTGTGTGTGTGTGTGTGTGTGAGTGTGATAGCCAGGGCTGCAGCAGGGCTGATAATTAGCGCAGCGGGAGGGACGGGCACGAGACCAGTCCAGATGTCCACCTGTCAGCAGCAGAATCAGAGAGAGAGAGAGAGAGAGAGAGAGAGAGAGAGAGAGAGAGAAGGAGAGAGAGAGCATTGAGTTTATAGTGTTGTAAATGCAGGAGACGAGCCTTACACAATCTTGGAGGCAGTGTGACCAATGAGAGACAGCCTGGGGGGCAGTTGGTAGTGTAACGGTTAGGGAGTTGACCCCATGATGGGCGGGACGCCAGTGCAAGTGCCGGAACAGTAAAGGTACCACTGAGGTACTCATAAGCAAGGTACCGTCCCTGAGAACTGCTCACCGGGTGCTGCCCAAAAAGAGCTACCCACTGCTCCTTCACGGATGGGTCAAATGCAGAGGTCACATTTCGTTGTGGTGCACTGTGTGCTGTGCTGTGGTGTGTTCACAATGACCAATAATCACTCACTTATTTCAGTAGAAATTTTAATCATTTATTTTGTAGAATGTCAAGACGATCTGCTTTGCTTTCACAGGCACACACTTCACGCAGACGTCGTTTTAATGACCAAACAAGTGACGAGTCAAGCGATAAAATGATCTCGATCTCAAAAATCTTCTTCAGATGACGGGCTGTGCTCGCGTCTTAAAATGTTAATAGTGTTCGATGTTTTTGTTTCCCAAACAACCAAACCGCCTAGAGGAAAAAATCAAGTTGCTGAATCGTAGTTGCTGAATTCATTCATAAGGTACATTCAGAGAAATGCCTTCACATGAGAACTATTTTTCAGTTTTTCTTTTATTTTCATGCTGTTTTTCTGACTTAACAAGATTAGGTTTTCAGTGGGGGGAAATTCCACTCTGATTATATCTGATATCAGATTTTTTTCCTCCTTACACACTTTGTTTTGTTGATTCAGAAACAGAGCAGTTTTTCCCCTCATGCAAACTTTATCTTGTTAATTCAGGAAAACATTTTCTTCTCAAGTGAACGCATTTCATTTGTACAAATTGTGGTCCAGTATCTACTTCGACTTTTTATAGAATTTATGAAGCACCGCACTTAGCTTCTGAAGTCCGTGACGAATGAGGCAGTTGCACTTTTACTGTCTGTTCCAAATGAGCTTTCATTCATTATTAGTCTCCTCAACGTTATTGGAACTCTTATACTGCAGAGGAGGACTAACCGTGTGAGCCATGATTAATGACGACTTAGTGCTCCATAATGGTCAGCAAACACAAGAGTGTGTGTGTGTCTTTATTGATTTAATTTCTGAGTATAAACCAATGTCAAAAAATAAAGTATGGCTCCTTTTTCACTTTTGCGAAAGGGATTCAGACTGAAAGGAAAGAACGAGCATGATTATTCAAGGGAGAGAAAACGAGTAGAAGGGTGAACAGATATTTGAGGATGGGTTTTTGATTTATAACTCGATTTTCGCTTCGTTGCGCTTTAACTTGACGGATTGTTGGAGGCCAAAAAAAGAAAGGAAACGCTTCCTTTAATTTTCTAAGAAAGCTAATTCAAATGGATGGGGATTGGTCATCGTGGGTCAGTGTTCGCTTTGACTCGTCCGTCTTCTCAGCCCCAATTTTAATCAGGATGTTATTCCGAGCAGCTTTTATTCCGTCTGTTCGTCATATTTTTTGTGTGCGGAGGAGGATTTCCCTGAAAAATTAGCCGTCGTTTGGTGCCACCTGTGTGACGGTTGTCACAAGTTACACACACACACAGACGCAGTCAAAGCTTCCCTTAATAGAACAGATCAAACAGGGCCGACGTGAAAGAGAAGCTTTTGAAGCATCCGAGGTAAAAGACGGAAGCAGGAAATAACGGAAGCGGAGAGACGGATTAAAGGAAGAGGACACTTCAGATGTGCGTTCGCTCGCGTGGGCGCTGACGGCCGTCGGGGCGGGTTTCTTAAAAAAAGGGTGACGAGAGAAGAGTGTGAGTGTGATATCCGTCTGTCTTATCGCCTAATTGTTGTGTATGCTTGCTCCTTCGGTTCTGCGGTGCTTTGGGTTGAGTGAAAGGGTCAGGAAGTGGCTCCTTTAATCGTAGGGTTGCTGGTTGAAATCCCGGGCCATCTTTCTTTCTTAACAGTTAGAGAGCTGGTCCCGTCAACGGAGGGTCGCCGGTTCATGTGCCGGACTGGTAAAGGTAGCACTGAGGTACTCACAATGAAGGTACTGTCCCCAAGTACTGCTTCCTGGGTGCTGGCAAAAAGCTGCCCACTGTGATTCCATTCCATTATTTTATTACTCCCCAAGTCTAACTGTGTTCGCAATGAACTGAGAACAGAGAGCGCTGGGGAAGGTGCCGGCTTTTGCGGTTTGGACTGGACGCCTCTTGTTATTCCATCTGAAAGGCCCAATCAGTTGTGTGTGTGAGTTAGTGTGTATCCAGTGTCCTTCTCACCTGACACTGCCAGAGAACTCGAAGCAGCAGAATCAGATCAGCGCAGGTGAGACGGATCAGGTTCCCCGAGACCCAGAAAAGCTGAGATCTCAGCTACGGAGCTTCCTGGAGACAATCATGTGACTTTGTTTTTTCACTTCAGAGTGTGTAATTAAGCCCCAAGGGTTGCATATTTTAGAACCGAGTCTCTAACGCTTTGCCTTTCTCAATTTCGGAACTTGCAAATACGCAACTAAAACAGTGCTAAAACAATGGGGCAGTTCTTAGAAAGAACAATGACGTTACTTAGCACTTCATGTGATTGTAAGGTCTCAGCCGGAATCCAGAAGCACGACTATAGCCTTTCCGATCCGGACTCCCGTTGCCAGATTTTCGGGATTACTTAATCAAGACCACCTGAGTTTTATACATTACGACGTAGATTTCCAGTATGAAATTCATAGTTGTGAGCCGTTTGTGTTTGTAAAGTTTGCGAAGCGTCTTTGAAGTGTGTTTTCTACCTGTTCTACCTTCTTGTGTACCAACTGTTGTTTCATATTCCTAAATTATTCTGGAATATTTTTGGTTCTGCAAGACCCATTTGAAAATGTGTTTAACATACTCTGCGTTTGGATTCACCGTGGTAACTACGTTTTTACACCAGCGTGTCAAATGCTATCAGAGACAAACTACCATGAAGTTTGAAATCTTTCAGTGGCCCCTTTTCTGCTGCACCTTTGCTGGTACCGGTTCTCAAATTGGAATCGGTACCCTGTTTTTCCACAGAGAAAAAGGTGCCAAACACCTCAAACATTTCGACGGCCAAGTACCTGTCTAGGTGTGAAAATGGGAAAGTGTGGGCTCAGCACTGGAGGGATGATGCCTTGCAAGAGCCATAGCCTGGACCAAATGCCTACAAATAATAATAATGCAGAATCCAACGGTGGTTTTTGGGATTCGAACGCTCAGTTTTATGATCACCAACGCAAAGTTTCAGTCAATCAGACCACCGCACCCAAATTTTAACTCATGAATTAAAGTGTTGGTAGTGCTGGAGGTAGAATAGAGCCGGAATTAACCTTAAGACAGGGTGGTGTTGGCCTAGTCCGAGGCTACGTAGTGTTCAAACTAGAGCTGGGCGGTATGACCAAAAATCTTTATCACGGTGTTTTTCAAAATGATATCGATTTCACAGTATACGGCGGTATTTTTTTTACGGTCGTTTTATTTTATTTCTTTAAGTATGACTGGCCGTTTACCACATTTTAATGGATGAAGTGAATTATTGCATCTGACTGAACTTGCTTTTTCACCAGTGTTACCTGAAGATCTGGAAGCCAACCGTAGTTTCATTCTCTAAGACATGTTTTTGGCAAAACTATCCTTTTCACAACATACTTCCAAGCATCCAAAGAGGTATTTAGACTTAGTAAAATATCCATTGATTATTGGTTACACTTATATAATTACATTATATAATTGAAAAAAAATCTGTTCAATTTAAAATGACGAAATACTGAAGTTATGTGTCATTTTGAACCAGTTTGATCTATAAAATGAGCTGCTTTTGGCCTTTCTGGACAAGAACTACATTTCCCACAATAACCCGCGCGGCCCTCGGAGCTGCGTCACATCAAAGCGTTCCGGAATAGACTATATATAAATGGCTGTATTGTGAGTAGAACGCTGGTTGTTGTGGTTATTTATCAGCTAAAATTGTGTTTTGTTTGTAATAAACAGGACGTTTGAACCAACCTGGAGCGTTTTAGCGAGTAATGGCGCTTATGCGTGCGCTCACAAACACAGCACGCGTGTTCACATCACAAAAAATGTCATTTATGTGTTTTTACGCATTTACTTCTGTTTTTGAGCACGGAATATCTCACAAATACGTTCACATACAGAAGGATCAAGTCTTGTCTTGATCGCGCTACTGAAAATGCTGTGCATCATCATTAATAAGCGTCCGTGTGAAACACAAGCAGCACGTGCTCTAGCGAGTGAAATGAATTAAACGAAGCTTCGATTCTAGAAAAATTGCAAAAATATTTGAATAACCGTTTCAGCTCCACTTGTGTCTCTCTATTTTAAACTCCAGCGTCAGTTACATCTTCCGTTTCTGAACTTTCCCGGGCCATGGTTAGCGTTGCAGCAGTGCCACTTTCCGAACATTGTTTAGGCTATTTAAACCAGTATTGCGGTATAAGAAATAATTATATCATAACCCAAATTTAAACGGTTTTCGGTATGAACCGGTATATCGCCCAGCACTAGTTCAAACCCTACCTCCAGCCCCAATACCTTTGGACCCCTGACCAAGCCCCTTAATCCTGATTTGCCCCAGAGAGACTGTCCCTCCAAGTAGAAAATGTGAGTGAAAGTCTTCAGACAGACTCGGCCAGTTCAAAAATCCAGATAGTGGAAAAACTCAGAGACAGTTTAGCGATTGTCTCGGTCATAAGTCACGGCGTGTTTAACCGGCCGAAGATTTACTGGAGTTTGCCCTGTGGCAACGAGCCCTCTCCTTTTTTGGCCGCCGTTTTCCGCCTTTCGCCTATCAATCAGGGCGACTAGCAAACGGGGGGAAGGGTTCGCTTTGCGCCGGTTTCCCATCGCGGCCGGGCCAGGCAGAGCAGACACGTGATTATCGATTTATTGATCCGAGCGCCGAGCAAACGGACTGTGCGGCATGGAAGGGTCAAAACGTAGCTGGCTTTTTGACTTTGCGGGTGAAAAATTAATTTTCATCTCGCCATCGCGATGAGTGGAATTTTATATCAATAAAAAGACTGGAAATAATTATTTTTGGCAAAGTTAGATGAATGGAAAAAATGATGTGTGTGTGTGTGTGTGTATTAAGAGGAGGTTTTTTGGTGGTGTGAGGACTTGATCATCCCATAAAAGATTTGTGGATTTGTGAGGACATTTTTATATGTGTGTTCTGGTGTTCATAAGGACAAGAGGATTTCAGAGAAATGTTCATTTCAACCTTTGAGGGTACTGACTGATGGGAGTCGATTCTGAAGCTTCGGAATCAATTCTTGTTTGTGAATCATTTAAACCTTTTAAAGTTTTTTAACTAAATTGGTGACGGTATTGATTGATTGGAGTCTATTCTGATGCTCATTTTGATTCTCAATTGTGAATCACCTAGAACTGATTCTGTTTGGATTCAACTCTCAGCCCTTCCCTTAATTAAGAGGACAAACAGACAAAACATGAGCACATTTGTTTTTGGTTACTGAGGTGAAAAGATGAAAGTTAAAGTTAGGTTTATGGGGCAGATTTGAGGTGAACAGTGAGGACCTAAGACTTGAGATATTTTTGTGGCTTTGTGATATCGAAATCGAATGAATCTTCAAACCTCAACTTAATGTTGCATCAAATATAAATATTATGTCTTTATTTTTTACTAGTATCATAGAATAACCATAAGGATTTTTGACCATTTTGTTTGAGTTTGTTCTTGATTTTCTTTTACTCCAGTGCTTTCTAATTTCCCAGGTCCTTGTTTTGTAATTTTTTGTAGCGTGCCAAGGCGGAGCGGGAAAAGTCTTCGGTAAGTGTGTTGTGCCGTGCCACGAGGTGCTCGCTGGGGTGTGTGTGTGTGTTACGTTTTTAAAACCAGTTCACAATGCCTTGAGGTTTCAGTCGGGAAATCTCGGGCATTTGGGGGATCCTAGCGCCGAGCCTTCCGGGATCCCGCTTTTCTTTTTGTTTTCTGGAATAAAAAGAAAGAAAAAATGCCTGTTTTGCTCATTCCATTTCCCTTGACGTCAGCGCTGTGTGGAATAAAAAATAAGCTTTGCCATGCTTGAGTGTTAACTGGTGGGAAGTGACAACACCTTGATGAGAGTGTCAAGAGCTTTGCAAAACAAATCAATTTCTGATTCTACAAATGTAGAAAATGTGTAAAGAAAATAAGTCACTTTTTTTAGGTTGTATTTTCGTTTTTAGAATATTTAGATTTGTTGACTTACAGTTTTTTATTGTGGCTTGATTCTTTTCTGACTGCTCTGTTGCAAAAATAAGTTCTGAACACCTTCACCTTCGGGTTTGGGGCCGAAATCATAACGTTTGCTTGAAAAGTTTTTGTTTGTTTCTCATAAAAGATTTTTAAACCCTGCATAAATATAGGTAATGCATTTTATACGTGGGAACTAAAATCTGTGTGAACAGTTTTTAAAGAAACATCAGTTTCTTTAAAACTAAGCTTAACTAACGCCAAATTGTGTGCTCGTGAGACAACCTGTTGGCTTTGTTCATTGTTGCGTTTACTGGCTAATCAGTTCAGGATTCTAAGATCTGAAACTTGATTCTGTTTGTTATATTCATATCAGAAAACATGGTTTACACCAGAGCTACATTATTACCATGTTGGCATTGGAGTCTAAAGTTGTTTTCTCCAAGTGAGAAAAAATGTTTTGTTGCTTTATTTCATTTGTTCCTGATTAAAGGGAGGAGAAGTAAATATCTGCAACCCCAGTAAAAGATTCTTAATTGGTCTTGCGAGTTCGGAAGCTTCCTTGTTGACCTGATGTTTGGTGCTGTTTGATTGACAGGACCCAACGCCAAACTGGGACTGCGCTGCAAGGCCTGCAAGATGGGCATCCACCATAAGTGTTTGGACGGTGTGGGCCAGCAGAGGTGTATGGGAAAACTGGTGAGACCGGCTCTCTTTCTTTCTCTGTTGCATCCGTAACTCTGTTTCTGTCATATCCCATCATGTCAAAGAACCAGCAAGAGGCTTTTTAATGAATACAAGAGTAAAACTGCTCTTACATATGGCCAACTCCATTCCTATAGAACATGGCTGACATACTGTATATACTGTATATGAGCTCTGGACCCCACAAAGATGTCAACAGTGTGTGTGTGTCTTTCTGCATGTGTGTTAAAAGGCACATTAACCCCCATGGTTATTTCGGGCAGTTAGAGGAAGATTAGCCCTTACACGCTGTGATTCATCTCACCGTCTTTTTCCTCCCCCTGTGAACTGGCTGTGAGTGGCCATCTTAATGAGCTCCTTCACACACTGCATGTGAGTGTGTGTGTGTGTGTGTGAGAGAGAGAGAGAGAGAGAGAGAGTATATATTCATGTTAGGCAGCTTCAGGCTCAGCCACACATTCATCACAATACAGAAAAGAGATTCAAGCCTCTTTATTTGTCACATACACAGCAGGGGACAGGGGACAATCATCCATCCATCTATCTGTCTGTCTGTCTGTCTGTCTATCTATCTATCTATCTATCTATCTATCTATCTATCTATCTATCCATATATCTAGCTATCTAGTTGTCTGTCTATCTATCTATCTATCTATCTATCTGTCTGTCTGTCTGTCTGTCTAGTTGTCTAGTTATCTATCTGTCTATCTATCTGTGTGTCTAATCGTCTGTCTATCTATCTATCTATCTATCTATCTATCTATCTATCTATCTATCTATCCAGCTGTTTAGTTATCTAGTTATGTATGTCTGTCTGTCTGTCTAATCTTCTACTATCTATCCATCTATCTAGTTGTCTGTCTATCTATCTATCTATCTGTCTATCTATCTGTCTAGTCGTCTATCTGTCTATCTGTCTATCTATCTGTCTAGTTGTCTATCCATCCATCCATCCATCCATCCATCCATCTATACATCTATCCATCTGTCTATCTATCTATCCATCCATCCATCCATCCATCCATCTATGTAGTTGTCTGTCTATCTATCTATCTATCTATCTATCTATCTATCTATCTATCTATCTATCTATCTATCTATCCTATCTATCTAGTCTCATCTATCTGTCTATCTATCTATCTATCTATCTATCTATCTATCTATCTATCTATCTATCTATCTATCTATCCATCCATCATCATCCATCCATCCACTCCATCTATCTAGCTGTCTGTCTGTCTCTCTCTCTTCCTCTCTCTCTCTCTCTCTCTCTATCTATCTATCTATCTATCTGCCATTTGTCTATCTATCGATCAATCTATCCATCCCATCCATCGTTCCACAGCTGATTGCCGAGTATATTTTCATACTGATGCCGCTTTACTTTCTGTGACTCTTTTGTCCGTCCTCCTGATTCAGAAGGTGAGTTTTTTATTGAGATTCAATAAACGTATCTTGTGGTGCAACAGCATCATGTCTGAAAAGTTCAGGGAAACATACATCCGGCTAAAGCTGCAAGTTTATCTTTAAACACACAGGAAATGGAAAAAAGTCTCTTCTCTTCAAGTGTGTTCCATCCGAAGATCCCGGTGCGATCTCCAGAAGTTTTAGGACATGACCGCCAGCGGTGGGAGTTTCTCTGCTCACGGGGACGGAAAATTTGGCCATAAGGGAAGAGGCTTAAGACAGGAAACTCCCAGTAGAGTCCTGCTCGTAACTCGGAGAGAAGTTATTTTTAAACCCAGTTTGTTTCTCTTGGAAGATTTAGATTCTTTGGGCTCGGTGGGTTATAGAGCCATGTTCTACAAAATCTGTCTTTCCATCCATCCATCCATCTAGCTATCCACCGACCCATCCACCCACCTGCCCATCCATCCACTGAACTTATCAATATACATCACATTTTCATTTTGCACACGTTTGCAACCTATAGTTACCCACCAAATTTACAGTACATCACTGCTGCATTTAATGGGCCAGAACGTGTGATTGGTCGGTGTTCAGTCCGCATCCCCGCATCCGCTCTGCTGCCGTGGCAACAGCGGGGCCACCCCTTTAACCTCTTCCGTGTGGAGAGGCGTCCGAGACGTGACGTGCAGGTGGTGGAGAGGAGCTGGAGTGGAGCTTATTTTAGAGCTTTGTCCTCAGTCGTGGCCCATCGAGTACCATCAAAGCAGATTGCTGATGCTGATTATGTACACACACTCACACACGCACTGTGCGTCCTTTATCTCGGCGGGACGTAAACAAGTAAGGGCAAGGGCAGTGCGACGGGCCATTGCGGCCCATGTACGGTTTTATGGTGCTAGCTCTTCCATATTAGGAGAGAAGAAGCCGGAGATGCAGAAGTGCCGCGAGATTGGTTAGGGGAACGGACTCAATCCTCCAATAAAACCTCATGTTGATCGTGTAATAAACGATGATCTCTCCTGATTGACAAGTGCCAAAACCATAAAGCTGTACATCTGTGGGTTCGGCCCCAAACTGGGATCTGAAAAGTCTTCAGGTTTCATTATTAATGGTGGTTCTGACAGTGAATGCCTTGACATTTGTTTTACACTTTGGTCAACTTTTATAGTTGCTGTGTTGGGCTAAGTTGGGTTCGGTAGAGAATACCAAAAACCCTGACACTTGGGACACACAGTATCAGTCTACATGACATCAGCATATATGGCACTTTTAGAGCTGTTTCTCATTTGTGGTGTGTGTGTGTGTGTGTGTGTGTGTGTGTGCTTACAGCCAAAAGGCTTCAGGAGGTACTCCAGCTCCCCTCTGCTCATCCAAGAGCAATTCGGCTGCATTAAGGAGGTGATGCCCATCGGTGAGTAACGTCACCAATCCTTGTACAATCCTTTACAGGTTATCAGGGAACAACATCTGTTTCCACCATTGAATAAAATGTATGTTTTTATGTAACAGATGAATATGTAATATCTATGTCTGTCATTCACTTTTGTTATATCCAGGTGTCTATGTAAGTTAATGCTTACACTTTGTCCCTAAAATTTTATTATTAGTAGTAGTAGCCATCTTTCTGTCTGTCTATCTATCTATCTATCTATCTATCTATCTATCTATCTATCTATCTATCTATCTATCTATCTATCTATCTATCTATCTATCTACTATATATCTACTTGTACAAGTTATCTATCTGTCTGTCTGTCTGTCCAATCAATCAATCAATCAATCAATCAATCAATCTATCTATCTATCTATCTATCTATCTATCTATCTATCTATCTATCTATCTATCTATCTATCTACCTACCTACCTACCTACCTACCTACCTAGTTGTCTGTCTATCTATCTACTGTATCCGTCTTACTTATTCAAAGTTACTACAGCTATGACTCTTCACTAAATTGACTGAAAACAACCCCTGGGTTTGTGTTTGATTATAACGCTGCTGCAGCGTGTGGCAATAAAGGTGGACCGGTGTCACGAGACCCTGCGCTTCGGCACATCGCTGGCCCAGAAGACCAAGAGGACCAGCGGCTCCGACTCGCCACCGAGGAACTCGGTAAGTCTCCTCACAGCTGCACGATTACCGCTAGTAAACACCTCAAAGCACTTCTTCTGATTGATGATGATGATGGAGGTAACAGAATTATGACTGCTTTGAGAAATAAAATGCCTCACAGTAGCACTCTGTGAGTGTGTGTGTGTACAGACAGCGCAGAGGGTTGTGTGATGAATCCCAGTAAATATTTAATCCATTCATTTCCTCGCAGGTGTCCCGTCTTAATTAATGGCTGTTTAATATCTCGTTTATAGCTTCGCCTTTTACCGCCCTTCACGGCTCAGAGGTCACGCCATAAATCATCTGAGAAACAAGCAGCGTTTGATTCATACACTTGGGACGATAAATCTATCTGGCAAATATTATGATATTAACTATCAAAGCTAAAATGTAACTCCTTTCCGTTTCATGTTTATTTTGCACCAGTTCCATATCGAACTGACTAGAAATTAAATCGAATTTTGAAACTTAAAAATGTCTTTGTGTATTTGACATCAGCAATGGATACTCATGCTTTTGTATGTGTGTTTATTTTTGTTAATCACTGCCTTTGTCAGTCTAGTGACCTATTTGGGTTCAGAAAATTGGCAGCCCATAGCAATACTTTTAGCTCTGGAAGCTTTAGCGACATGGTCAGAACACGCACCAACACTACCAGCACAACGCAGTCGGGGGTGTAAATCTAACTTCATCACAATTCATACACTATATCAATTATATTACCTATAATCAAAAAAATATGATAACTTTATAATTAATTCTTTTATAAATTATATTGCTTGATAGAACTGCAAACTGCCTGCAAAAGATATTTCTTTTTATATATTAGTTTTCTTTTCTGATCCTGTATTTCACAGTGTATTTCTGTACTTTAGCTTATACTATATAATACTGGAAATTATTCTTCCAAGTGACTTCCAGATACATTTGAAAAATAAAGCTTCCTCGCTTCTTCCGTCCTCCCAGTTTTTACATCCTTGGAGAACGGGACGGAGAACTTCCACATGGAGGAGAAGAAACCAGAAAACTCGCCGGTAAGTGCTTCCCACATTTCTTATATTGGTGTAGACATATATATATCAGCTCATAGTAATAATACTATTGGGGTTTGAAGGGAGAAACTGGCACACTTGGCACAGGCCGGGCGTTTGCTGAACCGTAGCGGGCATAAATAATAAGCCCTGGTCTGAGATCCAGTACAGGTTTACGAGCTCATCAATAAATGTGGAGCCCTCCAGAGGCCTACAGTCAATCTCTCTCTCTTTCTCTTTTTCCGCTCTTTTCCATTTTAAGAGCACCCACAAACTCCTGGCATGTGTGAAGCCGACGGCCCTGGTCCAATAAAACCTTTAAAAAAAGTGGGATATTTACAGCTCATCATGAGATGGAAAACATTCAGATTCGTGGGAAATAATTGCCAACATGAATAATAATAATAATAATATAATAATAATAATATAAAAATAATAATAATAATTCTTATCATATTTATGTATTATACGAAGTGGTCGTTGCACTAGTGTTTAGTAGACAGTTCAACCAATAAATAAATAAGAGCTTGTTTATGGAAACTTAATTTGGAGATTAAAAAACTGACCTGAGATCAGTTCTGAAAGTCTGTATAGTGAACTCTTATTTGGCCGCTTGCCACAGTCTGGAAGTTTCCCAGGACCTGAGTGGAAACTGTGTCTTTATGATGTCTCGAGCCCGGCTCAGTCCCGTTTGGCCACAATCCTCACGGAATTAGGATGTTGATCTGCAGTAAAGGTGTCATAAGCTGGAATGTATGTATGTATATAATATCTATATAGTATTTTTTTAAATAGTAATTAATATACAAATAATATTAAATAGTAATTAATATTTAATATATATCATATTATGTGCTATATTTCAATATAGATAAATGTGTAATAATCTATAATTCGTATATAACATTTGTTAATTATTTTGTTCAAATCTAAACCCCCAAACTCATTTTTCCCCCCAATATTTGTTTACAGAACAAAATGAAAAAACAAATAAAGAAATCATTTTCAGATTTTCCAGATTGCAGTCAAAATGCTGAGGAATTAAAGAAATAAATAAACATTTCAGATCACACTACTTGTGGGATGTGAGTGTGTGTGTTTTCTAGGGTCCACGATTCAGAAGAGCTCACGATTCGATTCGTTTCCGTTTCTTGAGCCCATGATTTGATTCAAAATTGATTCACTTTTCATAAACGTTTCAGGATTTAATACATAGATGAATTTGTTTCCCGATTGCTGTTTTGAGTTACTTTTCCCATTTGACTGTGGCAGATCAACAACATCACACTGAATCAAATGTAGTTTACTAAATGTAATGCATGTGTACGTGCACTGACTGTGTTTTCTTCATACTCACATGAAGGAGGTCTGTCTGGGCAGAATTCCACATTGCACCATCTTTAGTATTGGCAAACCGAACTTGTGTCGGGGGGAAACGTTAACTAGTGCCATTACGTTAGTTCAGAAATATGAATCAATTTTTTGGAATGCCTGAATTGATTTTGAATCGACAGAGAAAGAATCGTGTTTCGATTCAATTTCAATTTTTCCCATTTTTCTTTGGAGCTCAAAATTGTAAATCAGAAAATAGCTCTTTTTTCATTTTGGTTTTGGAAAGGAATCTTGAAAATTGTGGTTTTTGGATTTTGAGAAACCAATGATTTTTGCGTAAGTGGGCGCATGAATGCTGTCCGGTGCCCACACACACCAAATCCTCCTCCAAGTCTGTGTTACAGTGTTGCTAGCCCATGTGTGTGTGTGTGTGTGTGACTTAGCTTTGGAACTTCTGACAGTCCACATGCAGAGGGACTCGGCATGACAAATGCCATCTTACACAAGCTGCTTTTACACAATTAAACCACCGCTCATATCGACCCACACACGCCCACACACCACACATCAGATCAAGCCACACACGCATCCAACAAGAGTCAGAGTTAGTTCATGGTTAACTGACAATACAAGCTAGTTACATAGCTAACTTAGTAACCGTCAGGCCAGTCTGCTAACTGTTAGCTAGATACTTTTAGTTAGTTAGCAAGGTCACTCTTAACTCGTAATTTTAACCCCTTTAACACAGCTTCCTGTAGACCCCCTGACGTCTCTCCAACCTCCACAAGACTCTACAGCTACACACAGAGCCAGAGTGAGGAGCGTCAGACTCATTCCTCTTCCTTCATCCCTCCGCTTCCCGAATCACACCACAGACTATGACAGAGGACCAGAACTCCCACACACACACACACACACACTACAGGGGAGGGAGAGAGAGATGGAGATGGGGAAAGAGAGATGGAGATGGAAAGACAGATGGAGAAAGAGAGGCAGAGAGAGAGATGGAGAAAGAAAGAGAACGAGAGACAACAGGAAGAAAGAGAGCGATGGAAAGTCAGATGAAGAGGTAGAAAGAGAGGGAGAGAAGCAAAGCGAAAGAGTAATGGAGAGATTGAGTTAGAGAGAACAGAAATGAGACAGACAAAGACAGATGGAGTGGGAGTAAGTGACGGAGGGAGAGAGAGAAAGAAGGAATGAGAAAGAGAAAAGGAAAGCAAGCTTGTGACGGTTTACTGAACCGTGTCAGAGTCATTTCACTATTACAAGCATTCTTCAGCCGGCTTTCCGTCCAACATGTGAAATGAATCAAGTACATGAACTGACCACGACATTCATAAATAATTACAAATATGTTTAAAATACGCTAATAATCACACACACTGTGAGCCCACCCGCTGTGGTGTAGTGCAGTCACATGCTGCTGCTGCTGCTGCTGCTGTTGTGTTACTGTATTAATATGATATTACCAGTGTTAGATTTGAATGTGAGAAGTGGAGAACAGTTTGTCTGTAATGACTACATTAATGTGTGTGTGTGTACGCGGTGTGTGAAGTTGAGACTGATGCATAATGGCATGCACATCTGAAGTGTGTGTGTGTGTGTGTGTGATGAATTAGCAGTCAGAGCGAGAGTTACGGAAGGATCTCCTGCAGCTGAACACCTACGTGGCTTTACACAGATTCATCCCTCAGGACAGCCAGGACCTGGAGATGAGGTAAGTATCACCTACCCACCCACCCACCCACCCACACACACACACACACACACACACACCATGTCCCTCTGTTTGTCTCACTGTCTTTCTCTCACTCACTCACGCACACACATACCTGCACTCTCTTTCACACTCGTACACATACACTCTCATTAATACACACACTCTCTCTCTGAAACACACTCTTATACACACTGTGTCCATCTCTCTGAAACACACACATGTAGTTGCACACACACTCACTCACACTCGCTGTCTTACACACCGGCTCTCTCTCTCACACAGACACACACACACACACTCAGAGAAAACACTCGGAGCAACTCTTCTCTCCCTCTCTCGCACGTTATTTCAGACCCGGCGATCGAATAATCCTGGCGGACGACTCCAACGACGACTGGTGGAAGGTGAGACGCCGTAACGCTGTCCACTAACATATTGGCAATTTTGTAAGTTGAAATTGTGGCAGTGTGTCTTCCTTACGACGCTTTAGACGCACAACATCCCCATTCTCTTTGACATTCATTTTCTCGCTTGTATCAATATAACAATACACGTCAAAACTCAATCTGCCCCGTTAGATTTGTGTCAGAATGGTAAAGGAAGATGCAGGCGATGCAAACGAGAGCCTGAGAGTGAGGAGAGAAGCAGAGGGAAGTGTGAAGAAAAAGTTAACATCCAAAAGAGCAACCAAAACATAACATGACTGCACGAACAACTTGTTTGCAACTCGTACTTTTTAAACAAAGGATGAAAACCACAAAAAGAAGACGGGATAAATGAAGGTAAAAAGTCACGTCTCCGGTGCAGCGGGAGATTAGAGCTGAAACGAAGCTGACAACTCGACAGCTGTTTGAAAAATGTTCCCCATTAAAGTCAGCAGGGGGGAGAAAAGGTGGATGAAAAAGAAGGGAAGGGAAAGGGGTGAGAGAGAGAACACTTCTCCTTTATGGGTGGAAAAGTTTGGACGTGGGACAGAGATTCTACAAAGGCAGAAGCGATACATACGTCGCTAATGCGGAATCGTTAGAATTTGTGGTTTATATTTTTACCTGTTTAGTAGGTGAAAAAATGATGAATAACTCAGTGTTGTTCTCAGAAAGCCTGCCCAAATTTTAGCCAAGATGGTCGAGATATTTACACAGCATATTTTAAAAATGCGCTTTTTTGAATACACTAATAAGACCTGGACACTGGTGCCCCCTAGTGGCATTAACAGCCTAAGCAGCCTTATTTAGTTTCCAGTACAGGTGGTCCCCAACTTGCGATAGTGTTGTTACTAGAAAATATCGAAATATCGTCAAGACACTGGGCTTTGAAACACCAAAAACAGAAAAGATATGCGCTCTAATACAGAGACAGCAGAACAGAACAGAGGCAACTCACAAGGAGGGAGACACGCACATGCCGGCAGCGTTCCAACGTATCGTACCGCATATGCTGCAACACTGACATGGCGCACGCAGTTTACAATATTTTTACAGTTTTGTCATATCGTTGTTGTCATCGTACGATCAGAAAATTGTAAGTCGAACCATCGTAACTCGAGGATCATCTCTACAATTATGCTCCATGTAAGTAATGTCAGTGTTGATTGACACCTCTAACGAGCTTATTAGTAATATAAATATGTACAGTTTGTATATGATGCTTACTGATCTGAGGTCTGCAGCTCCTTCTTAAAGAAGAGATGATGGTTTATATACTGATCTGAGGTCTGCAGCTCTTTCTTAAAGAAGAGATGATGGTTTATATACTGATCTGAGGTCAGAAGCTCATGAAGAGACATGAAATTCGCTCCTGTACCTTTTTGTATGCATGTTGGAAATCCGACTGTTCGTCCGAACGTTTTCAGGGCGTGATCGAGGACAGGATAGGCTTCTTCCCAGCGTCCTTTGCGCAGCAGGTGAGGGCGGGCGACCAGGTGTTCCGTTGCAACCGCACCTTCATCGGCTGCAAGGAGCAGGGCCAGATCACGCTGAAGGAGGGACAGGTCAGTTCCACTTCACTCATCATCACACCCTTTTGTCCGAAAAATTCTAGGGATGAAACTGTGGCTTTCTCTTATTTCCATGGTCAATCAGCGTCCAGTATGGACAAAATATTACTTTTTTGTTATTATTATTTTGTTATTATTATTAACATTAATGTTGATATTATTTGACAGTAAAATAATATTTAATATAAAGATACTAGATTAAATATTATTTGAATCTCATTGAAATATTTCACCGCTGATGTTTGTGTGAGCTGTTAGTATGAATCGAAATGAATTTAGTACTGACACAATGAACATTAAATCTAGTCTCTAACGACAAAACCAGCAGAGTTGTAATTATTCTAAAAAGTGTGTGTGTGTGTGTGCGCTGCAGATCTGCGTGAGCAACGAGGACGAGCACAACGGCTTCATCAGAGTGACCAGCGGGAAGAAGAGAGGCTTCGTGCCCTGTGACGTCCTGGAGAACATCTGAAGAGGGGGGAAAACTGAAGGAAGGACGGACAGACGAAAGTAAAGCCGACGAGACGATGGAGAGGGAGGGCCAGAAAGAAACGAGTCTACGACGAGCGTGGCCGAGGAAACGAGTCTCGAACAGACGAGCGAAAATTCATCTCTCTCTTCCATTCCGGCGGGATAAAAACGCCAGGCCGATTTCTCTCTCTCCGTTTAAGAAACCGATTTAACCATAAAAACAAACATTCAGGAGAACAAAAAGAGACTCGATGTTACTGGACAAATCCGGGAGCTTAAAGAGCATTTACGCTTGTTGTCTCGCCGCTTAATGTAGCTTTGAAATCTTATCGCAAATCTCCGGACTGAGCGGAAACAGCGCTTTATTTATATCAAATAAACAACTGTCCAAGTCGGATCGGATCGGAAAGGCGCTGAGCGAGAGCTTGGACCAAATTAAAGGGCTTTATTTAACAAATGCAACCAAAACCACTTCTCACTTTATATTTAAAACATTTTTCAGCTCTCAAGAAACTGACGATAGGAACGTCCTCCTGCGACGGAACGAATCGGACATATCGCGGATTTATTGTGGGATTTCCTTTTTTTTGGACTGGCATAAGCTTGAAATTATCTGACATTACGGTTGTTCATGATTCAGATTTTATTTCATAACATTTTTAGGCTGTACGAAATCGTTACCAACTTTTATAAGCTCGTCCCTTTCTTTCTACCGACCTGGAAAGGATAGTTGCTAACTAATTACCAAAGCTAGCGGCGGCCGGCGGGCGTTATGCAAACTGGACCGAGCTTGCGGGTCTCTGCTAGCTTTGCGTAGTCGTTCAACTCTGTACATAACTCTTTTTTGTTATTTTAAAACATTTCCCATCTGTTTGAAACGCGAGCGATTGGACTGAAGGCTTCATTAAGTAGCGGTGAGACGTGTAAAAGTCTGTATATATTGTGCACAAAATTAAAGTTTATTTATTGATCTGGGCGCGTGGGACCTCCGTCTGTTCCGCTTTGGGAGCTTGTTAAGATTGAGGCTATTAGAGTCTAATTAAGGGATGATTATTTCAGTATTTAATAGAGATACAGTATATTAGGCAAGTAGTGATCCGGTTGAAAAGCGATTACGAAGAACGACAGCGAGAGATATTCATTCATATAAAACACCTTACGCATGCCACGTAATAATGCAGTAACGCAGACAGAGCCAAAACCATACCATGACTCGAAACGACAATAAACGCAACACAAACAAGTCGAGGAGCTGGCATCCGGTGGCCCAAAGGGGGATTGCAGAGACGAGTTCTAGTTTTGCAGATCAAGTCTCTTTCCTGCTGTTTATATGTCAGGAAGTCCAGCTGCTGATGTGTAAGTATGTTTCACCTCATAACAATGCAGTGTTTTGGCATCGATGCACACGTTATGCGTGAAGTTTATATTAATTAGTCATTTTAAGAACTCAGAATGCCTTTAATTTACAGAAACCACTTACATACCGTCAGAATCACGAGATTGTAACGGACATTATATTAATTCCTCTGTGTTTGTGAGTAATTCCGTGCACAAGAACCGAAGTGACTGATTTAAATCTTTGCGATGTAAACATTCGCGACTTTCTGGTGGAACTCTAGCACTTGCAAAAGCGCTACAGTTCAGTCAAATATTGCCCTTAATTACAGACAAAAGTCGTATTTTAGCCGATAAATAACAACCAGCGTTACATTTTAAAGAGTTGCATAATAAAAACTCTGCAAGCCAATAAAACACACACTGTTCTTATTACTTCTAGTACTTATGTCTACAGTTTCAGCACATTTATACTACATAAAGCTGAAAAAAGTAAAGATTTCTACAGGGGCAGGTCAGTTTTCATCAGAAATAGTTTGATTTCGAGACATTTACACATCAGACTATGACAAATGTGAGTAGTGCAGGACGTCCTGAACGCATAAATCATGTAGTTAACTTCTACACACACGTCTTAAAATAAACCTGAAAACAAAGGCATAAAACTCATTTTCTTAGGGCTATAAGGGTTAAAAAAGCATACAAAAGATTTTATTGTCATAAATAGCACTTCCAACAAAATGTGTTGCTAACAGTGGAGCCCTCTAGTGGACAAACTTTACAATGACACGCTCTGCTCTGATTTTTTAATTGTCATATCGGACGTTAATTTTTTTCTGACGAGGATATCGGCTCGGCGATGTATCAGTTCATTCTCTTATCAGATAAGGCTGAGATTTATTCACTAAAATCAGTAGATCTCTATCAATAAATCAAACACTTTTTCCCCACAACGCGTAGCTTAACACTTCCTATCATGTAACACAGCGTTCACAACCCAGAGAGTGAGTGTGTGTGTGTGTGTGTTCTACAGTTTGTGTAACTGTACGCTACAGAAAACCAGTGTTGACGAACGACGGATCTGGAAAAAGAGAGCGAGCTGACGCGTGGCTCCATCATCCTCAGCGGGACGGGGAGAATAAACGAGGGAGGAAGTGATGGATGGCAGCGAACGACAAGACCGACTGCTCTCCTCTTTTTTTTTTTTTTGCAGTCTGTCCTCAGGTGACCTCATATATAACGAAGGGCAATTAAAAGTAACACAAAAGAAGGAATTACAAGATGACCTGTAGTTGGATAAACAGATACGAATGTGCCGTTATACGCCGATTGACACGTCACACGCGGCAGATTCTGTGTGGAAAAATGTGTGTGTGTGTGTGTTTTTCTGCCTCATCCCTCATGGTTGCTGAGTGTGTGACAGATCTCACAGATCAAGCTGCTGGTGTGAAGCCACCTGTCGCGCTGAACATCTGCCCAGTTTTTACTCCACAACAGCTTTATCCAAGTCCCATACACACACACCTTGATATCTTTGTGAGAACCTTTCCTTGACTCCCATTATAACTACACCTCCATAAGCAATCCTTTAAGCTTCTCATATAAAACCAGAAACCTTTTGATAAAAGCGTTTTCCCCCCATCAACAATAAATGTCCTCACAAAGCCACAACAATGTGGCGAACCTAGTTTTCCATCTTTTTGGTGACCGCAAGCTCCCGTACAGTCCAGAGCTCATTTTGTGTTACCACTGGCACAAAAGTAGCTAAATCACGTTAAAACTTACAATTGTTTAGTTCCTTTTACAGTTACACATGTACAAACCATAGAAATGTCCTCACAAAGCCACAATTTTCCCCAGTGACTAACAGTGATGTGAATAACGGCGTTAAAATAATAATAGTAATGACCAATAAATATAGTAATGACCAAATCTACAATGATATATTAAATTTGATAGGTGTCTTGTCTCACATTGTCCCACAGCGATATTAGAATAGTGTAGATTTGTGTACAATGTTTTCTGCTAAAAATGTATTTACTTTTATTTATTTTAAGTGTCTATTTCATTAATTACACATATTTAAGTCAGTGTTATTACAAATAATTGAACATACAGCTAAATTTCCATCAAAGCGGGGAGGGGGATCCACATTTTTGACATATTTGAACATTTTTTTTTAAATGTAATGCATAAGTTACTTTCCCTGGTAACTAGTTACTTTTATAATGCTGTAACTCAGTTACTAACTCAGTTACTTTTTGGAAGAAGTAACTAGTAACTATAACTAATTACTTTTTTAAAGTAACGTTCGTCCTGTACATTGGAAGGTCGCCGGTGCGAATCCCAGGACCTTATGAGCAAGGTACCGTCACCAATCCCTGCTTCCCGGGTGCTGCCCATGTCAGGTACCCACTGCTCCTTTACAGATGGGTCAAATGGAGAGGTCACATTTGTTTGTGGATGACTGTGTGCTGTGGTGTGGTCACAATGTCAGATATTCACTCACTCACTCACTTCACTCATGAAAATATTTGGGCGTCTCAGTGTTTTTTACAAATCATTATTTTTTTCATTTTCACATGCATTTTTTAAAATAATGTGTCCATCACGATTCCTCCGGTCAGTGTCTCAGATGGTCACTAGAGGTCTCTCCTGGCTTTACTTGCACGGTTTATTTGAGAATCGTGAGAATCTGTTTCAATCGCTGCCACTAACGTTAAGATGTGATTTCTTTCCATCTTGCCAGTTAAACCAGTGATCTCAGAAAAACACGCTGACATAGGTACGAACGCGGAAGTGCCCGATGGCGCTTTTCGTAACTTAGCAACAACGAGTGCTGAGAGAAAGCGCAGAGAAAGGGCTCTGGATGTGCGGTTTTGACTAAATACATCAATATATCACGATATTTCCTTTCACGATATACTATATCCAAGGGGGAGAATCATGCACCACAAGCAGCCTCAGATAACTGACTGGTCACTTTCGTTTCTTATTTTCAACCTTAATGTACTTTATCTTAACATTTTTGGTGTTCAGTGTGTGAAAATGGAAAGACAATAATTAAGTTTCAAATTCCGTTCTGAGTTATGTTGTTTTGGCTGAATTATTAATGTAATCTGATTGATTAAGACCACCCAGATCGTACACAGCAACTTGCATTTCAGCTCTGTTTTGACATTTTCAGTGAAATGTAGAATATCGCAATATGTATAGTATCACAATATATCGTGATATAATCATATCGTGACCCATGTATCGTGATGCTTATCGTATCGTGAGGTCCTTGCCAATACCCACCCCTAGTTTTGACCGCTCATAAAGGCCCGCGTTTGGTGGACACAGGCTCTAAGTTTAGCCGACGAGATGGTTAAAACAATGGAGTTTGGGCTGCTGGAATGACTTCTGTGTTGACTGTTTGCAAAGGGGTGTGAAAAATGTGTGAATCCAATGGAAAAGTGATAACATATGGGGAAGAGATGTCTTCAGGTCTGCTGAGATGGTGATGAAGATCAAGAGATCTTTTATGCAGGTCTAAAGGTCTTGGAAGGAAGCTGTTAAACTTCACTTCCTCAACTATCAGTTCCTCGACGGAGTGGTAGTTTGGCAGTGAGCACTATAGGAGAGAACGGTGAGCACAGTCATGTGGAGGACATTCCAGTTAATCCAGCTTGCATTTCTGCTGGCAAGTGCAGGTAAGTGTTTAGAAATGAGTTGATTTACAATGTAAATTTGACTTTTGTTGTTTTTCTGCGCAAAGGAAAAGCCAGTAGGGGAAAAAACAGAGAACGTTTGAAGTTGTAAGCTGTAACTCTTATATTGCATTAATAATAAGAAAAATAATGATAAAAAATCATTTGTCTAGTTATTGTGAAGCATGAAGCATGGCCAACAATAACTGGGGTCCAGAACGGGTTTGAGACTCCTGCCTCAGTTGCCGGCATCACCTTTCCACCTGGACAACACACGACGGTAATACTCAATATTTTTCATGTAATTCATTTTTTATCTGACAATATTGAGTTTCCAATAGTATCACTGTCAGCTTTCATTTATGCTGTTGTATTATACGACATTATATTCATTCATATTTATGCCATATGCGTAATATTGTGCATTACTGTGGTCCATCAATGCAAAATTGGCATGTTTGGAGCTGGAAATCTACAGCTACTAAATTTGGACTCGGAACTGATTTGATCGAAACGTATAGGTTTGACATAAAGAATTTGCTTTAACCGTTGGTGCTAAAATAAGTAAGAAAAAATGATGAAAGACAATATACATAGTAGAATCGAGAATATAACGTGAATGTCAACAATATCTAACATATAATGATAGACAAAGTGAGGAGAGTGCAAGTAAAAGACCGTTTGCTCACGATTTGTAGATGTTATTTATCCCCAATTTTATATTTTATTCATTATCTTTATATATTTTTTCATATTCATGTATTCAGGGTGTACAGCAAAGAGGCATCGGGGCTTGTGGCGTTTGCAAGCTCATCGTTAGGGGGCTCAAGAACTACGTTAAGGGGCGATTTCAAAGGGTAACGAAGGATTTTTCTAAATGCAAAATGAGAATCTCCACATTCCATTAATTTGGTTAGTAGTGTTGTATTAGAAAGCAGATCGCATATGGTTTAGTAGATTGTTTTTACGTTTTGCAGAGGTCGGCAGCTCTGTGTCAACAGTTCCTCCCCGAACTGCGAGCGGCGTGTCAGAAAAAGGCAGAGGAATACAAAGTCAAACTGATGCGAAAACTGTTCCCAGGAAGCCCGAGGTCTATGTGTAAAAAGTATAAAGCCTGCAGGAGATAACTGCTGAAACGTTTCAGCTCAACGTTTTAAAACCTGTTTTGCTGCTTGTAAATGCATCTGCATTCTTAGAACTAAAGTCTAGAACAATTACACAAATCATGTGTAGCACTTTATACATTTTGTGTTAATATTTAATAAACTTGTGTTGGAAAGTCAGATCTTTTACACGTAGTTATGTGTAGTTTTAAAATGTACACATGGACATTTGTTCACAGTATTCAACTCATTATGTGTACCAAAGGACAGCACATGTGTAAATATTATACATATTTACACATCTTTGTGTTACCCTTCGCGACATGTTCTGTCAAAAGTGTTAACACCGTGAATGTTAAAATTAACACAAGAAATGTTGTCCCAAAACTCACCCATTAATGTGTAAGAATTTGAGTATGTTCCTGTTTTTTTAAGTTTCCAGACCTGAGCCAGCTTCTATTTAATCTATTAATTATTAATATTAATGTCTCAAAGTGATGTAATAAAAAGAATTGACAAGTGGGGAAATCGTTTTCTTTCTGGGAATACTGGGAATCTGGTGTTTTTGTGACAGGCAAACAAAAAATGTGTGTGTACTTGTGTGTGTTAGTGTGTTTTGCCCTCAACTATGTTCTTGATGACTTGGAGACAGATCACATTATCACTGCATTAATAAAGACATCATTAATAGTTCAATATTAGTTCAATAGTTGCACTTGATTAAACTTTTCATTTGTTAAAACAAACAAACTAGTCTTCCTTTTCATATGTTGGTGGTTAACATTTTCCAGGTTATTTTCCTCACCGAAACCCGGATTTAAGGTCTAACCTCTCTCCAAAATAATAATACTGATAACATTATTGGTATAATAAACAATATTTAGTACATACAGTACTGTGCAAAAGTTTTAGGCAGGTGTGAAAAAATGCTGTAAACAAAGAATGCTTTCAAAAATGGAAGTGTTAATCATTTATTTTCATCAATCAACAAAATGCAGTGAATGAACAAAAGAGAAATCTAAATCAAATCAATATTTGGTGTGACCACCCTTTGCCTACAAAACAGCATCAGTTCTTCTAGGTACACTTGCACACAGTTTTTGAAGGAACTCGGCTGGTAGGTTGTTCCAAACATCTTGGAGAACTAACCACAGATCTATAATCCTATAATCCTACAAAATAATATAATGACTATAATCCTACAAAATCCCTGACTTTGTGCAAGTGTACCTATAAGAATTGATGCTGGTTTGAAGGCAAAAGGTAGTAACGCCAAATATTGATTTGATTTAGATTTTTCTTTTGTTCGCTCACTTTGCATTTTGTAAACTGATAAAAATAAACAATCATTATTTATATTTATGAAAGCATTCTTTGTTTACCGCATTTTTTCACACCTGCCTAAAACTTTTGCACAGTACTGTAGTTGTACAATATTTGCGGCGTCTCACTCGAGGCATTATACAGGGCTGTTTTTTGACAGTTTTTTTTTTCCCTGCAGATTCTGGCACAAACTGCCAAAAAACCAAAAACAAAGCAGAACATACCGTTACTAGAATCAGCAGGTCTGAAAAGTCCGAGTAAGCAGCGTTGACCGCATCCGGGTGCGCTGGAAAAGGTCGACATTTTTGAGCTTCATGTTCTCCTTAAAGAAGACGAGATGCCAGGCATCGGTTGAAAAAGTAGAGAAAATTTTTCTACATTTTAAAAAATCTATATATAAAGCTCCGGTGTCGTTGGTGCATCACTTAAACTTAAAATATGGTGCGAATCGTGCAGCCGGATTTTTTTATTATGGGAATCTTAACGGTGTGCACAGGTTAGAGAATATTTTTTTTTACATTAGCTTTTTGTTTAAAATAAGTACAAACTCTAATTTCATATCCAAACTATGTTTTGCAGTGTCCTTTTGCCAGAGTTTATTTTACGAGTCTGAAACGCGACGCGGGACGGAGAAGTTGAAGCGGATTTTATCTGAGAGTGAGACGGAAGGACACGGAAATAAAACGCATGTGCGTTCAGGTGTAAAAGACGCAATTTTTAGATTTATTAAAACCTACGTTTGAGTGGTATTCCATTTTATTTGAACCTTATTTTGCATACGCGTTGCTTCTGCTTTAAACTTTCTTAGAATGCGGACGGGAGTCTCCTTACTAAGTGTTTCTTCTGCAAGAAGATCGCGGCTGCAGTAGAGGGAGTTTTGGAACGGCGGATCCGCAGGGTAATAATAAAAAAAAAAAAGGTTAGAAGTTTGTGTTTTGCCCAATGTTTGCAATATAATATTTAATATGTGCATACGTATCTTTTTAGGTGTCCGTTCGTTTTTGCAGGCAACTGAAACCAGAATTGTCTGTAAAGTGCCAAATGCAGACCAGCGCGTACAAATTACAACTGCTTAACACGATCTTCCCCGGCGGCGCAAAGGGCACCTGTAAAAGGATGAAGTTGTGTTAATGGAAGGATTTGAAAATCTGAAAAACACATGCTTAAGCTTAAAAAAAATAAT
>JAVGVS010000472.1:224644-285264 GCA_032718565.1 Distichodus sexfasciatus | reverse complement strand
ATAGTATTGCTAGTAATATAAAAGTTTTGGTTTATTTTTGTTTATTTAAAGTTGTTTAAACTTATATAACTGAAGTTTTTGTTTTCTATTGTGAAATCTTGTACACTTCAAATTATATCGTTTCATTTACATTTTTGCTAAAATTACTTTATTCCATATAATGTTTTTTTTTCCCCTCACGTCTCATATACACAAACTGTGATCTTTAGCAAAGTGAATTACTGCTAAGAGTTTCGACCTCCCGATCTTTGGCAAACTGGGAGACTTCACCGTTTTAACACAGAAAGGCGCACTAGAGAACATTACTGCGTAGGAGAAGTATCTTTGTGTATCTCGCTTCCCTATTCTCTTTCAACCTTCCCCCTCACTCTGCGTGTGTGTGTGTGTGTGTAAGGGGGGGAGACAGGATATGCGAAGACGGAGGAAGGGATGAGAAATTCCCTTCAACATTAGCGCCATTTTGAAGAAAGAAAAAACCGGATGATGTTTCTCATTTCAACCAGAGGGGGCACACGCTCACACTGACCACGCTTTCCTCCTCCTCCTCCTCCTCCACCACCTCCTCCTTCTCTTCCCTCCTCCTCTTCCCGTCTCCCTTCATCCCTCACACATCTGTTTAATGGTGCATTGGCGAGTCGACAAACATTACATATTTGCAGGAAAGAGTTTTAATAATCCTTATTACAAAGCGCCAACATGTTCAACACGACCATACACGAGTGTAATCCAATGTACAAGGCGCTTTTATGTGAAGTAACGGAGGGTTTATTTTTTAATAACAAAAACAGGGTCACATTACGATTAATCCACGCCAGTGAATTATTAGTACACTGTTAAGTCAATTACGTCTCTCCTTGATCACATTAACAAATACAGATAATGAATATGTGACATTATGGCCCATCCTGGCACAAATAACAATTAGTTAGGAATGTTTATGCTCTAAGGCAGAAAAGACAAGCACAGCCATACAAAGTCACATGTATACATAAATAATTAAATACGTACAATTATGCAGTTTGTTGACTTTTCTGAATGCCTAATAAAATTATCCATGTTGATTTTAAATGCATCTTACCTGTCGGTACCATTGCATCTTTTTTTCTCTAGATTTTTTTCCCACCTGCACACGCCGTGGCTCTTCTGTAGGTGTAGTGCACCACCTGTTCCTTGGAGCTCTGTCGTTTCACGTCTCGGTTCGACCGTATAGGTGCGTTTACGTCACTCGTGATCGACAAGCGGTCGGTATTAGCATAAGCTTACTCTTTAAAGGTTTCCTGTCAACTCGGGGCCAATCAAGACCACGACCGGCCACTGGCTGACCGGGGCCACGTGACTGTCACCGCTCATTGATATCACCCCGGGGCGCGGAGGCGCTTAGAGCGCTGATTGAAGGCGGCGGGAGGTTTTTGGTGGTTCAAGCGTGACGTCCAAAAGTGTGATAGTTCGGTGGAGTCCGGTGCATAGGGATGAGGATGCCGGAATGAGTACATATTTAGATTACTCAATGATGAGCGCGGGAGACGGCGGGGGCTCGTGCTCTGTTAGAGCATTCCACGCCGATCACGGAATTACAACTTTCCAGTCCTGCTCTGTCACAGTAAATAACTGCAACGGGAACGAGCGCTTCCTGTCCGGTACTGTTACCGGGACCGGTACGGCATCACCGGAGGCAGTTTCGAGTCACTCACATCCGGGAGGATCTTACCAGTCCTCCTCCTCTTCTTCCTCATCCTCCTCTGGTGCTCTATCCATCTCTGCCTACGGTGCACACCCGAGTTACGGAACTCAAAGTTTCTGCGCCGGTTATAATCACTACACCCTGAACCAAGAGTCTGATTCGACCCAGGGCTTTGCTCAGTGCGGCCCGCTGGTTTATTCTGGAAACATTGTTCAGCATCATCCTCATCATCATCATCCTCCTCATCATCATCGCCACGGGTATAACGGCGGGGGCGCGCACTTACACGGGCAACTCCAGTACGCGGCTTACGGTCCAGCGCAGGAGCAGGGCAACCTTGCGCTGGTGGCGGGATGTTCAAACACGCTGTCACCTCTGCACGCGCCTCATCACGACGGATGTTGCTCACCTGACGGTGTGTCACCTGCGCAGACGTTTGACTGGATGAAAGTTAAGCGAAACCCTCCAAAAACAGGTACCTGAACTGGGAGTCATTTGGGAGCAGGGGTATATAGAATAATTTTTAGGTTGAACACTGAGGGAGGTTGAGGTCTTTGCTCATTTGTCAAAATATGATTTTTTGGTTCGGCGAGCATTAACCAGTTTTAAGTATTGGTGGTCTAAAAGCTCAAACTCACTTTGGAGTCTCTTTAATCCTACAGTTGTAGAATATTATTTACTTATTTTATTAAGAACATATAAAAGAGAAAAATAGAAAATCTTGTTGAGTGAGCCCCACGTTTAAAAGAGGCTGTTTGGACATTGTAATGCAAAAATAGCCTAAAAGATTGCTTTGTGGAGTAAAAAGGCTCTTCTGTGACATCTTCCAAAAATCAATTTGGACAATATTTATAGTGGAGCTATCTGGTGCGAGGCAACACATGTAGGATAGTAAGCGATGCTTTCACTGTGAACTCCTTGGAGTTTACACCTGATTCGTGTAAGAATATTTGCTTGTGGGTTTGTCTTCTCTGCTATTTAGTGTTCATCGCTGGTTTGTTTTCCTCAGGAAAAGTAGGAGAGTATGGTTACGGTGGACAGCCCAACACTGTGCGCACCAATTTCACCACGAAACAGCTGACCGAGCTGGAGAAGGAGTTTCACTTCAACAAGTACCTGACGCGTGCCAGGCGGGTAGAGATCGCGGCCGCGCTGCAACTCAACGAGACTCAGGTGAAGATTTGGTTCCAGAACCGCCGCATGAAGCAGAAGAAACGCGAAAAAGAAGGTCTTCTACCGAAAACCGTGTCCGAAACGGGGGACGGTATAGAAAAGGCTGAAGATGCATCCGAAAAGTCTCTCTCCTCACCGTCGACTCCGTCTCCCTCCTCCTCCTCTTCTTCTTCAGCGGCTGACCCCTACTCCTCCAGCTAAGGATGGAATAATAGCGACACTCTTGCGACTCCCCAAACTTTCAACAGCCAAGTGGTCCATGTATAACGTATGTAACTGGACATGGCCACAGGTGTTAACAATCCAGCAACAACTGGTTTGGGGGTTGTGCCTATTCAGTGTGTTTCAACAAAGAGTGAAGTTCCCAACAGCGTCATAGCCAAAGAACTACATACAAATGGTCGAGAGACAACCACTCTGAGTGATCTCTCTAAGCATTCATATGTTCTTTAATCTCATGACGCTTTTAGGAAACTCACCCAAAGTAAGTCTGGGAGTAAATTTGATCACTGGCGTAGAAACTTATGTTGTGATGTCACAAATTCAAAACTGGCCAATCACCCCCATCCCAAAATGGATAAATATTATTTTGCTAAATGAGGGAAGGCCCGAAAACGTCAAGCCCCCAGTTTTCAACCCAGTGTTATGCCTTTAAATTTATTTATCAGTTGTTGGTGCATTTAGTGAAATAACTTGTAGCATAAAAATGAAGCCTACCTCACGTAGCCTGGCAAAGAATGAACGAACTGATGTGAAATATTGGGGGGAGAAAGAGAGAATATGCCGGATTGCCTCTAATTAGTATTCTAATTAGCCTGTGTGTGTTCGCGAGACTCTTTGTGTTGTCATCGGGACTGGTTTATGTGTACGTATTTTGTGTTTTAACTCCTGCATGGTGTCTTAACACTGGTGTAGCAACAAGTCGTGCTGAGTTTTATCAGTCGAACACAAAAGCTTTAGCTTTCTAGCGTTGGGATATTTATTTATTAAACTGTGATTTGGAAAATTGTGAATCTACTATCAGCAATACGGGTCAATGTCTGTGAAATAAACAGCGGTATTTGTTACTAAATAGGATCACGGCCGTTTTGTGTGTAAATCGTGAGTGTCAGTCTGTCAGAAGGTTACATGACACTTATCTACACACATTAACCTTACCAGTGACATTTCTATGATCTGCTGATTTGGTCTGAATATTGAACACGTCATTCGCGACTGGGATGTGACAATGCGTTAAAGACCAATAAGGGAGCCAAAATTGTTAGCTGGAGTGATGCAATAGAAGCGCTATGTTTTAAAACTTTTTTAATAAGGAAAGAATCATTTTCTGGTGTTTTCCAGAGTTTCATCCCAAAGCATCTTCCAGTAAATCAAGTAATGTCAAAGCTTTATAGGATTAGGTTTATCGTGGGGGTCTAAAGGTAAACGAACGAATCTTTAAATTTGTGTCAAAACCTAAATATTTATTTAATCAATCGATTTAGTTGTCGATATCTGAAGTGGGCGGGGGTAGTTCTTAACTCCGGGGGAGCTATTGGTCCGCGCGCGTTCTCATCCCCGGGGAGAAATGCGCGTTCCAGTCGCCGTCACGCGCGATGACAACCTTATTGAGCCTTGCGTTAGAAAGAGGAATAAGAGACAACATCGATTAAAGCTTCTCTCCTCTGATCGCCATCCCCGAGGGCGGATGACATGTCACTCCAACAGCTACACACAGAGACTTAACGCCAGGACTGATCAACAAAAGAAATCGTTGGACAAAAATGATGAGTGTGTCGGGCCACATCACACAACTCAACAGTATAATGTAGGTCTACAGGTTTACATCTCATATATCAGGCCTAGAGGTTAATTCAAACTTGTTTTATTGTATCTGAATGGCAATTTCTGTTCATTTATCTGGCTTATATTTTTAGAGCATTTGGCAGAAACTTTTATCCAGAGAAACATCCACAACAACTTGGGGTTAAAGGTCTTGCTCAGGGAGCCTGTGGTGGTAATGCTGGAGGTAGGATTAAAACCCACAACCTCTTGGTTCAGAGACGAGCCCCCTACCACTAGACAACAATCACTCATTTGGCAGCAGCCCTTATCCAGAGTGACTTTTCCTAATTAGAGGGGCAGTCTCACTGAAGCAACTGGATTTGAACCTATGGCCTATTGCTATCTTACCACTAAGTCACCACCCTTCATCTTCTTCATTAAACATCAGGATAAGTCATGACAGTTTAAGTCATACAAATACCTCATGTCATGAATTAAAATATTTGTGTTAAATTCAATTTATAAGACTGGGATAAAACAAAGATATCTAGGGTGTGTTGTGTAGTTGTGTACTGTTAATCATATCTGAACATAAAGTCTCAGTGAGCAAACACCCCAAAGTAAGCCTATAAGTAACGAAAGCTAGCCTAAAAGTTTGTAACCATTTAATGCCCCAAAACTGTATAACTCTAGGTAATTCTACGGGTTGGGTTAATGTGTTTTCCTAAAATAAAAGGAAATCTTGAATCCAGTGTTTTGTGGCTCTGTGAGGACATTCTTGTAAAGTTCAGTCGCGATAAGGATAGAAAAGAAAAGTTTTAATTTTGTTTAAGAATGAAAATACTGAAGGTTAGAATAAGGGCTGAGTTTAGCCGTACTATCATTTACATCTAGTAACGATGGGAGTCAGTGGGGGAAACAGGGATACTAAATGCGACTACGTGTGAGTGTGTACACACAGACCCTCTCTTAATCGACTTTGCCTCCGACTTTACCCCCTCCCCTACACCTTAGCATGTGTAATCCCATAATCATCAGCTCATTTTGTCATTAGTAGTGTAAATCTCGGTTGCTTTCTAGGTACATGACATTTCATGTTTTAATTCCTCGGGTGCACAGAGCTCGCCATTCACACAAAAAAACCAGGATGAAATCTGGCCTTGATTGATGATCATCGTTCACCTTTACCTTGACTATACCTGTTTAGGAGGCAGTCTGCGCCTCGGCGGGGAGCCGGATTGTCTCCAGACTGCGAGTTCCATCCTAGCACACCGCGTCTGTAAGTGTTGCTGTTTACGTGTGTTTATCTTGTGTTGTCTGCGTCTTAGATTAACATTTGAATTTTAAAATATCAGTTATGAGCTCTTGGGAAGAAACTACATATCTAAATTAATTTCATTTTCATTTTCAAATTCGTTAAAAATGTACTTACTTCCTCGAAGAAGCAATTAACTACTTAAAATGGTCGATAGACAATTTTCTCTGAATGCTATTTCCAAAACGCTTTAAGGAAAACCATCCGAAGTAAGAACATTTATTTATATGCAAATTTTGTGGGGTCAAAAACAGACCAATTAGCCCCCGTCCCCATCCCTAAGGTTTTAGGCTTTACCATCTTAATTTATTTAGTTGGTTGGTGCATTTGACTAGTGCATATATAAGCTTCTCCAAGGAAGTACTGTGCATATTCCTAAGATATATTGCTTCTGAAAACTTTCTTAACAGTACATTAAGATATTAAAATTAGTCTGTGTCTATATATACCTGTTGCCTGTTGGTAAACATTTTAATGTTAAAAACGGACAGTTATGTTGACAGTATCAGGAAGCTAAGCTTTTAGAGTGGAAGAAAAACAATTACAGATGACACACGGCTTCGATTAGATTTAAATGGCAGGCCGCGAGCGAGGGAAGGAGAAATATGTTTAAGCAGAACAGATCAATCTAAATACTAGAAGCGTAATTCCTCTCACTACTGGGGATTTGGAGCGGGGCTTAAACTCGCCCCCTGGTCACTTTAATCCCGTGTCGGTTCACAGCTCGTGACTTTGAAATCATCATTGCGATTTGACCATAACGAATACCAATAATGAAGAAAAACAAAAGCATTAATATAATATTTGCACAAAAAATAAAACACTAACATAAAATAGCACAATACACTCCTCATGAGAAAAAATGTTTGTAACGGTATTTTTCTACACAACTAAAAGATTTACATAAATATTTTCAAATAAAAAATAATATATTTACAATTTAAATCATTTTTATTGCGTTTAAGACAGTAAAAGGGTAGGTTGTGTTACTAGAAATATTAGTATAATATTATTTGTAGTTTCACAAACTAACATTTATTTGTCTTAAATGCATTACGACTAAACTAAATAAAGTCGTTACACAAATAAAACAAATTTCATGTGAAAACAATTTGTTATTAAGGTGTATTACAATTACTATAGAAAAATAGCAACAACTTTTTATTTTATTATTTTACTTATACCCCTTTTATTGTGTTTTTACACACCTATTATTATTATTATTATTGAATAATTATAATTACGATAAGATAAGATTTATTTTCATTTTTTATCACGAGTAGCATAACTCACCGTTTAAATCTTGGGGAAAAAAAAAATAATAAAATGTACAGTCTTTTAGTGAAGGGGACTACTATAATCTTTTGTCTTTTTAGCTGATTGTCTCCCTTGATAGGAAGCTAATGGACGTGTATTTGGATTAGAAACAGATCTGCGTGGTCATCGCGAAGTTACTACGTCCTGGGCAGGTTTCACCAGGTGCTTAACGAGGAAAATCCGGTGTTTAAAATATATTCATTCTACAGCCTCTCTTGCAGAATCTAACTTTATTTTTCGACGTCAGACGTTTGTTGAGTTTTTCCTTTCTGTTTGACAAAGCGATTCCAGCAAAAGTGGTTCAAACGAAAATATAAATAATGCAATTTTTTAATAAACACGAGCTGATGACAGACGTTGATTTAAACCATTACAGAGAGTCAACTTGGCTTTTAAGGAAAAAATCATATGCCAATGTTTATTAAAAGCCAGTAAATGATTTTCTAGTGAAATGTCTGATGAAATATTTTTTTTTATTTGGAATACTAATGAACAATTTAATAACTTTATTTTTAATCATTTTTATTATTTGAAACATCATGTAATAATTAATAATTAAGCAATAATATAATGAATAAAACATTTTATTACAGATATTTCATTTTAAAGTTGTAAGATGTTACAAATAATTAACATCTTGTTAAAGATTTACATTTAATTTTTAAGACATTTGTAAAGTAAATGACTAGAATTTATTCTTGAAACATTTTATTTTGCTTTAGACAATATGATTATCACCAGAAATCCCCAAACTTAATACATTACTTCTTTTACAAATAGGACAACAGAAGAGTGAGAAAGATTGAAATATTCTTTGATCATTTTGTGCAATCTAGGCTTTGGCTATACACATGTTTTGCCTCTACAATTATACAGAATAATTACAGCTCGCAGGAAAGTGCAACATAAGGCCTAGTGCTCAGCACCAGGCAGCTACAAGTAAGTCATTAATCCTGCTGTAATTTTAGTTTAGTTTATTTTCCTGAGGCAAACATTTGATTAGAGATTTAAAAATAATCCATCTTCTTTCTGTACAACATATTTGCCTTCAGCAGCTTCTAGTAATCAAGCCAACATAATGGAAATGCTTCGATGTTTTACAGCTAAATAAAAGAAAGTGAGAGCTGCACACATACACACACATACTCACACCCACAAAGAAAGAACAAGTGAGAACAAGTTTAAAATGTTGCAAGTAAGAGAATAAATTAAACTCTTGTTGTTCAGTGCTTTTTGTGAAGTGAAATTTTACCATTTTTACTAGTTGCTCTTTTAAAAACTTAAGTACAAAAGAGCAAAAAGGCCAAATCAATGAAAACTAATATAAGTGACCTGAACCCTAATACCATGTCACATTATGTGGACAAAGCCACATGAAAAATGTTCTTCCCCCCCAAAAAAAAGACCAAAAATTTCACATACAAGTAAGAAAACAGTTTCGGCACGTCCACTCTGATCCCAAATGTGGCTGCTTCTGTTTATTTATGGGACAATTCCAACGGCGAAGGAAATACGTGACTCTGAAGTGCACTGAACTCTATACCAACCCCCAAAAATATAATTCCGTCTGCGATACAGACAATGAAAACCAGAGTGATGGAGGCTAAAATGAAAAAAGTGTGACAGGCAAAGAGAAAGAGAAGAGTGTGAGACAGAAAGAGGAGTCCACGTGAGCGGGAGTCGGACAGATAGTGAGGCAGGAGGAGGGAAAAAGAGGGATCAACTGAGAGAGGTTCATCCATCACGCCGTGCTGACCCGGCGCTGACCGCAGGCCGACCCCTCCCTCAACGCGGGGGGGAAGTGGAGGAGGAGGGGGTGGGATCAGGTAACCGTGGAGATGGGCCCGAACCTTTTAGTGTGTTGTCTTTGTGCGCTGTCTGTCAAAGCTTCCTAAAATGCACTGCTTTAAAGGAGCTAAAATCACAGGATTTTTCACAATACGACATATTAGTTCAACGGATGACGATACAACGTCTGCCAATATCATAAAGTCTGCTACGATACGATTTCCATATGAGACAATATAATATGCTGAAATAGACCCCAACGTAAAGTGATGTTATAGTTTTGTGTTTTAAAAAGATTTTAACTCTTTTATAATTCTTTCAAAAACTTAAATTAAAAAAATAATTTAAGATATCTAGTTTTAACTTTTCATTTAATTTTTAATTAATGTTGTTATTTCACTTTTATCCTCGCCTCTATTTCTTATTTGTTCTTTTTAGCATTTCACTATATTTCTTGATTTGAATATCCATTTAAAGCACTTTAGGCTTTATAAGTAAAGATTATTATTACTACTATTTTTTAATTATTATTATTATGTTACAATATGTATCATGTCTGATTGATATTTTTATTTTGGATCAATGATATGGATTTGTTGATTATTGAATCAATGTATTCACGTAGACCAATGTATTTCGACACCCTTAGAGCCAATGAGGAGTGTGTTATATCACAGCCGATGTAATCAATACATACACAACCCCACACACACAAAATCACACGTGTAGACAGACCTCCCTGTGTGTCCTGAACTCTAGTACACAACTGTCATCTGTTTAAACCAATTTTATCCTCTTAAACTCTACAAACTGGAATTTGTACTCTGACAATTAATGAGTAATTACTCAAAAATGAATCAAAGGTGACTCAGAATGTAGAATTCATTATTTTCTTTTATATCCCAGCTTTAATAGTTGGCCAGATTTACAGTACAAACCTTGCCAGTGAATGACCAAAAATAGATGAAATGAACCTAAAAAAAATTGTTTTTTTCTTTAAATTAATTGTGATGTTGATTTGAGGTCATATCATCCAGCCCTAGTTCTGACTACGCAACTTAAATACACATTTTTGACTGATTTTGTGAAACACAGTCATCAAACTTCACATCACCAGGCAGAGAAGTAAAGGAAAGATTTGCTTCATTGTCTCATAGTTTCTTGTTCCAATGTCTGATAATTAACATGTACAAACCTAGAATATGTATCTACATATTTACAAGGATTATAACAGTGTTGTAATAATCTGAAACTTTGATGTTATTTTCTTTAAACTATATGTTGATGGTTTGAAAGGGTTTTATCCCAATTTTCTTTATCATATTTCAGTTCAATTGCAGTTGCAGTTTTCAGTCAATAATATGGAATAAGGAAAATGGAATGTTGATGACATTTTGGACTTTTGGTTTTAAATGTTTAAATGCACATTCGTTTAATGAAAGAAATAAGGATAAAACATGTTCAACACACTTTTCAGAACTTTCAAAATACAAAAAAGTATATTTGTTTGTGAAATGAAATCAGCAAATCACACATTGCATTTGAGTTGTGTTCACATTAGGACAATATGTCTTTGTATATCATCGTTGCTTTCATTTAAGGGCAAAATACACATTGTGATTGACCATGTTGAATTTTCATCAATAAATGTTGAATCCTTTTGGCAATTCCACTGCATCTGTGTCCTTTTCTCTACCACTCTGTTTACAGTGACATTATATGCAGCACTGCGATGACATTTTACAATTTCTAACAGTTGTAAAAACAATTAACAGTGAGGGTCATCTAACGAAATAATCAAGAATAGAGTTTCTTTAAAAATATGAATGCAAAATGTAAAGAGCCTCATTCACCAATTGTTCTTATGAAGAGATTTGTTCTTAAAATCCACTTTCACAGTTTTCATCAAGATTCTTACATTCCACAATGTTTTTTTTAATTTAATTTCAAGGCCTCAAGATTCTTTATTAATCACATGCAAGTTAACACAAGTACATGTCAAATTAAAGTCAAAGTCAAAGTAAACTTTACTGTCATCTCTACTACAGTATATACATGTACATAGAGAGATGAGACAACGTGGCTCCAGGTTCTACAGTTTGAACAGATAAGGCAAATAAAGTAAGAAAAATATATAATCACAAATTATTTACATATTAATAGAAGCAGTGGTGTCATACTGGGGTGATACAAGTCTATGATAAAAGTGAGAGATTATTTGTCATTGTGAACACAGCACACAGCGCACCACAGCCAAACGACCTCTCCATTTGACCCATCTGTGAAGGAGCAGTGGGCAGCTTTTTGGCAGCACCTGAGGAGCAGTACCTCATGGTACCTTTCCCAGTCTGGGACTTGAACCGGCAACCCTTCGATCACAGGGTCAACTAATTGTTACATTACCAATTGCCCACAGCGCCACAATAAAAAGCGCTCAGAATCACTGGAGAAACCCCACACTTCCTCAGCTATCTCAGGTGGTAAAGACGCTGCCACACCTTTTTGGACTGCACTTGGATGCGTTCAGTCCATGACCATGTCCTGAGTACTGTGAACACACATACACACACACACATACACACACACACATACATCATCACCTGGGAGCCAGCGGTTAATATCCAAGTTCTGTCATTAGCTAGTGCAGACAGACAACGCTAACAAGAGACTTCAATTGTGAGAAAATGCCCTACAGAATGAGTTTCATGTCAGTGTGTGTGTGTATGTGTGTGTGAGCGGAAAGCAGGTTTGGTAACGTTAGTCAGGTTTTAGCTGCAAGCGACAGTGTGGTTTCAACAGATAAAAAGATTAAAGTGATTCTATTTCAGGTGAAGCTCACCTGCACAGTTTAACCCCTGAGGAAACACACACACACACACACACTCTCACACACACTCGCTGGCGATGAGCAATGGTGTCCGTGTGCAGTGTGACAGCTCTGCCACTGAAACATTGTTGGTGAGGATTGGAGGCAATTTGTCTGTCTGGGCTCAAATAACCTGCAGGTCTCACGCTGTACTGCAGCTGTCATTAACACCGCCAACATCACACACTACTCACTGAAAAATTAATCCAGAAAAAATAATTTAATTAAATGTAATAAAAATATTACACAGCTCTATATTATATTATTGTTGTGTTCATTGTTACCTTTTTATTATAATCATTATTTAATATAATCATTATTATATATGTATGAATGTAAAATTTAAATCTTTGTATGTGCAATGTTTATATGTAAATGTTTGTGCTAATTTAATGTCATGTAGTTGTGAATTACAGCTGATGTTGACATGATTGTAATATTTTTAGAGTAAACATATGAGATTCAGGTTATGACAAGAGCTGCAGCAAATCAGCCTCAAGCTGCTGTGTCACTCAGGTATGTGTATCCCACACACACACACTGGAACGCACACATGAACACACACACAATCTCAACAATGTTCCCACAATAAAATTTTTAATCAATCTGTGTGTGTGTCATTCACTTCGAAGAGCAGTCAGAAAAAAAACAAAGGTTGAAACACTATGCCCTTGAAATGCACGAATGCATGCATTAAATATTTTATCTTTTTCAAGGAAATAAACATTTTAACTTTGTATTAATTTAATTAATTATGTTTTCATTTGTAGTTTCAAATCACACCTTTATTTCCTAATAAACACAAGTCTGACTTAGACATGTCACGTATGAGGATATTTGACATTTTATGCTTTTTATGCAAATTTTATTTAATCTATAAAGTGCAAAACTAATCACACACACACAGCAGGTAATTAGTGCAGGGGCCGGTGTGTGTGTGTGTGTTTTGGTGAGGCCCAAAGTGAGCAGCAGTGTAATGACAGAGCTGTCTTTAGGCAGAGTGTCACTGCCACCGTGGAGATCATTCGGGCAGCGGCGTGACACGTCGCCTGTGTGTGTGTGTGTGTGTGTCCACTCTCGCGCTGACGTGATCTTTAGTGGCTCTCTCCGATCTATAGACTGGCATTTTGGCCGCTCGGGTCCCCGGACGTCGGCCTGCATGCTAAGCGGCTGCTGGCCAATATCCTGATGGGGAGTTAACGCCGCTGTGGCAATATTGCGACCGTGCGGTCAGTGTGGTCAGCCGGGCGGGAGGGGGGTGGTTGAGTGGGCGATGGAATGTAGGCGGTGGGGTCACAACTCACGAGGAGTTCAGGCAGAAAACGTGTTTGTGGTGGACAGTCAGAGCTGAAGATGGAATGAGTGTAGAGAATTTGAAAGTGTGAAAGTATTTATTAGGGGTGTGACGAGATCTCATGCCACAAGATATCGTGATATTAAACATGTGATGATATTTCTCTAATCGAGGTGAAAAGCCGTCTTGTGAAATAGCACGGCGTTACTTTTTGTTCCAAAATTCTGAGTGTGCAGTGGAACTTTTACCAGCAAAATTTGCCATCTATACTTGTTCAACTTTGACTCCACCTTCATGCTCACTCCACTTGCTGCTGTGTTATAAATGTGGCCAAAAAAAAGCAGCCAATCACAGGCTTGGAGGAAGCTGATTGACTGATCTGGTCTCCAATCAGGTGTGTAATATGGTTGGAGTTGATCTAGTGAACAGCAACACACATTTCCAGTACGACAGCAGAAGCAGCAACAAGAAGACGAGTTGTGTGTCATGTGTAGATGTTGGGTGTGATGTGTTCAGCAGTATCCTAGTCTAATTGTATCTGTTAATGTTCCTAAATCTGCAGGGATTACGCCTCTAACATCTGTTTTAATCCAGATGTTGATGTGATAATGTACAATCTGATGATGTAATGAGATGATTTACACTTCAATTACAAGTTAGAAGCTGATGTACAGTAATGGTGTGAAGAGATGCAGGAGGAATCATACAAGAGAGAGTCCAGTCACTTCATGCACTAAATACACTGCACACACACCACTTTTCATGTCTTTCACTATAAAAGACAGTCATATGTTTCATCACTGAAGCTTTCTTTAAAATAGTGTTAAAATCTCGTCTTGTCTCATTCTTATACAGTATATATGTACCCGTGTCAAACAGCACCCTGACAGACAATACCACCCAACCAGTCACTGGATGAAAATGAATCAAGTTGCTGCTTCTAGCAAGAAATGGTACGCTCCACATTAGGGCTGTCTGAAATCATCATACATTTCAATGTTTCTGCTTGTTGAGAATGGAAAAAGACTTAGTATCATAGTTTTTGATGGTAATACCCTAAACTCGTATTTGTCTCTTTTGTTTGGTCTGGGTCTTGATCAAAGGGCTCAGACTGATCCAATACCTCCCTGCAATTTCAACCAATTTACCATATCTAACCACATTACCATATTCCTATATGTTCTAGTGTTAGTGGGTTAGGGTTAGGCTTCAATTATTTAACCTTCACTGTCTTATTTGTGTTGGAGCAAAGTGTCAAATTCCTAGTAACTGTCATCTCAATAAAAATGATTCTGGTTCTGATTAGCTTTATCAAACATCACAGTTAAAAATCACGTGGAGGGGATATCGGCCCAATAATGTATAGCTGGATCAGGTATCAGTGGCATTGGACTATAAATGTGCACACGTTCCTACATGTTGACCTGACAATGAGCAGAACAAGCAACACAACACCCTACAAGCCCAAAAGCACATCACACCATTATACTGTTTAATTTCCTTAACAACACCAGCTCTCACTCACAATCTCTGTGTTCCTGATGCTTTTAGCGCCGCAGGATTAGCGAGCGTCACTAAATTACACAACTGTGTTTAAAAGAATCATGTTTGAGATGTTATTTTAATAATAAATCATTCAGCACATACGTATGGGTGTGTAATTATTACATTGGTTTAGTTGAAAAACAGTATTTAAGTCGAGTATTTCCTTAAGCAGAACAGAGTAATCTCAGTCATGTATTCAGACATTTTTTAAGCATTATTTTCTGTTTTCTGTTGAAAAAAGACTGGAGACTGTATCAGATTTCTATTGTATCAGCAGATGTCCTAATTACAATATTGGTATTGTATTAGACATTTTAAAAAGTGGTATTGTGCCATGTTTAGTAGAAATGAATGGCGTTGGGCACCCAAGAGATTTTCTGCCAATTAGCAGCAATTAACTAATCATTAATTGCTTCAGTAGCTAGCTATTCCAACCTAATAATGTGACCTACTGTATATTGTGCAAATTTATAAATTAAAATCAAGTGTAAATTCACGATAATATTTTCCAGGTCTATTTTGGATCATGTTGTAAAGCATATAATCTAATATTAATGTGAATGTCAGTTGTGTTTTTGTGCTAAAGTGTAAGTCAAGGACTTGGACTTAACTAACTAAACACATTTACTCTTGTGTTTATGTTTTTTGTTCACTGTGTGTTTTTTTCTTGACCGTACTGTTTGTGATTGTGCACATATCAATGCAGATGGTTAGAGTTGGGCCTGCATGTGTATATTTGTGTGTGTGTTGTGTTGGCGCGAGTGTGTGTGTTTTTATTGTTCAGTGTCGGACCCTCTGGGACGATCTGTCCATCCCTGCATTGACACCTTCACGGTGTGTGAGGTGATCTGGATGCACAGTGGTGTGTGTGTGTGTGTGTGTTTGAGCTGCAGGTCAATAGAGCCCTCATCAGGAATTCCTCACTCCAGCTTTTACATAAACAGACGCTTAGCGGGATTAGAGAGGTGTTAGCCTGTTAGCTTAGTGCGGCAAACATTCTGCTAATCCGTTGATGTCTCCTAAGTGGAGGTGGGGGGGGATCAGGAGCTACGGCCATATTAGGGCAAAAAATATTTGTCGTTTCGAACCTTTTAGGATACAGATTCACTAAAAATAGCTATATAGAGAATAGTCAATTTGTTACTATAAGTGAATTTAGTGCAAATTTTAAACTAGCGGTGTAAAGTAACATTAGCTAGCATAAAGGTTAACATATTTAGCTAACTATTGAAACTTATATTTGCATTTCAAGTCAAAGTCAAAGTCAAAGTAAACTTTATTGTCATCTCTTTTATATACTTTACAGGTACACAAAGAGATGAGACGACGTGGCTCCAGTTTTAGCGGTGCACATAACAAAGAACAAGCTATAAATAAGGCACACAGAATAAAAATATATAAATAGAAAATAAAATATACACTTTTAAGCTAGAGTAGAATATAACTGTAAACTTTTGAACTAGAAGAAGAAAGAGAGACAATTAGAATGCGGTACCTACAATTATGGTTTTGGAGTTGTCTTTGACACTAAAAAGAGCATGAATGAATGTGGTGAATGTGCATGAGGTCAGTAACAGTTTCAATATGAGACATTCTATACAGTCTATTAAATAAAACATCCTGTGCAATACTTTCAATTTGTTTAGATACAGTCAGTTAGAAAAAAGCTATCAGAGATATGTACAGCAGTGTTCAATAGTGCAAATATGTAGCAACAGGGCAAAATTTGTGTAAATATTGTAGTAGCAGTCAAGAGAAGAGGATTACAGTCTCAATCGGCTGGCATTAAATGTGTGCCAGATCAGCACGCAGTTTGAAGGGACAATACTGTACCGTCTGTAAACATAACCATTATTCATAAACATTTTCCTGAGACAGTTTCAGTGCAACGTGAATGAGTCCATATAGCAGCATGTGCATCACAACGACAGTGATGTGTGAAGTGCAGAGGTGCAACTGTCATGTCTCCCCCAGGACTGTTGGCCCCGCCGGCCACTAGAGGCTGCGAGAGACTCTGTATATAGTTCACTTGGGTTCATGGTTCACGGTGTGTATACGTCCTTATATGGTTCTGTTGTGTCGGTTCCTCCCCTTGTGTCTAGTTGTGTGTAATCCATTGGTTGTTCCCTAATTGTCTGTTTAGTTTAGCCCCTATATAAGTTCAGTCCTTTTGTTTCAGTCTTTGCCTGTGCACCCTCACTATAGCCATGTCTCGTCTGGTCCCACATCTTGAATCTGGTTACTTCCTCCATGCTGCTGTCTGATGTCTGCCGTCTCCTGATGTTCCGGTTAAGTCTGTTTTGTCCTGTGTTCTTTGTTCGTATCTGTTAGAGTGTTAGTGGTTAGAGCAGCTGATAGCATTAGTCACTAGTGTAGTGTAGCATAGTTAGCATTCACCATTAGCGTTAGCATGGTTAGCTTAGCAGTTAGCATTAGCATTAGCGTTAGGGTTAGCATAAGTTACCATTAGCATTAGTCACTTCCGGTTTCCCTTCCCTTGTAGCATTAGCATTAGCATTAGCCTGTTTAGCTTTAGCCATAGATCTAGAGTTAGGTTTTGAGTCGTTATGTTTCCCTGTTTTTGCCCTGTTCCCGATTTCCCTCCGTTTTGACCTCCTATTCCCCTCTTAGTGGCCTTGGTCCCTTTGTTGATTCAAAGTCCCCACCCAAGTTCTGTTCCCTGTCGCTGAAGTAGTCTTAGGGTTTATTTAGTCTGTGTTAGCCCGTCTTGGTGTCTTTGTCTTGTGTACTGCTCCTTCTGTTTGATCCCTCTAGTTTCCCTGTCTGCCCTTATCTGTAAATAAACCATGTATGCACGTAAACCTTCCTGCAGTCTGCGTCCGCTCCATACCTGCAACGTGACAGCAACAGAATCAGTTTACAGTCTAGGTGAGTGTGTGGAGGGAGGTGTGAGGGCAGGAAGTGTGTTCAAGAGTCTGATGGCTTGTGGGAAAAAGCTATCACGCATTCTGGTGGATCGAGTCCTGATGCTGCAATAGCATCTGCCAGATGGGAGGAGTGTGAAGAGTCCATGTGAAGGATGTGAGGGGTCGAGCACGATGCAGGAGTCCCTCTTGATGCAGCGTTGGTAAAAGATGTCCTGCAGCGGCGGGAGGGACGTACCGATGATGTTGCCAGCTGCTTTGACAATCCTTTGAAGCTGCCTGTGATCAGCAACAGTGCTGTCACCAAACCAGACGGAGATGCAGCTGGTCAGAACGCTCTCTATGGTGCCCCTGTAGAACACGGTGAGGGTGGGAGGGGAGGTTGGCTTGCTTCAGCCATCTCAGGAAGTGGAGATGCTGCTGGGCCTTTTTGGTGATGGAGGTGGTGTTGGTGGTCCAGATGAGGTCATCTGAGAACTTGGTGGTTTTTACAGTCTCACCCATGGAACCGTGGTTGCTGAGTGGTGTGTGAGTGAGGTGAGGTGAGACAATCATTTCTTTGGTTTTGTCCACATTCAGCGGCAGGTTGTTCTCACTGCACCAGGCAGCCAGCTGCTGAACCTCATCTCTGTATGACTCGTCATTGTTGCTGATGAGCCCCACCATGGTCAAATCATTGGCGAATTTGCTGATGTGGTTTGAGCTGTGCAGGGTGGTGCAGTCGTGGGTCAGGAGTGTGAACAGAAGCGGACTGAGAACGCAGCCCTGAGGCGCTCCAGTACTCAGCCTGATGGTGCTGGAAACGTTGTCGCCGATTCGGACGGACTGAGGCCTCTCTGACAGGAAATCCAGTATCCAGTTACAGAGTGAGATGCTCAGTCCCAACTTGCTCAGTTTCACACACAGTCTTTGGGGAATGATGGTGTTGAATGCTGAACTAAAGTCTATGAACAGCAACACAGGAGTCTTTAGAAGTGCAGTGGATAATGCGTCCTCAGTCGACCTGTTTGTGCGATAGGGAAACTGCAGTGGGTCCAGTGAGTGGGGGAGGTTGCTTTTTACCTTTGCCATGACAAGTTTCTCAAAGCACTTCATGGTGATGAGGGTCAGAGCAATGGGACAGCAGTTTTGAAAATACACAGTACTGCAGGATTTTACTTCAAAGAAGTTGCTAATACAGTACTGTAGTCTTTTGACCCCTGGTGTAGTGTACTATCTACTGGAAAGGTGTTGGGTTACGGATATGGTTAAGTAGACAAGTATTATTTTTCTTCATTACTCTCTAAGTGAAAAGTGCTAAAAACACAATTTTTACTTTATTACTGTGTATTGGAATGGTACTGAAACCACAGAGTATCCATGTATATTGCTTAACTTATTTTTTATTAGAAAAACTAATTATCATTACTGAACTAGGAAAAGTGCTGAAAATACACAGTACTCAAGTGATTTTATCTTCATTACTGTCCACTTTCAGCAGCTTTCCAATGAAAAGTAATACAAATTCAACTTGGCTATGTTTACTTTATTATTTACTTTTGGAAAATACACAAAATCCCTGGTACTGAAAATCCTGAAAATATAAATTACTCAAATATTTTAATTAAATACTTTACATTGGAAAAGTGCTGAATATACACAGTACTCAAGTGGCTTTATTTAATCACTGTCCAGCTCTCATTTGAACATTCAATGAACATTCTACTCAACTATTTTTACTTCATTATTGACTTTTGTAAAAGGACTGAAAATACACAAAACTCTAGTGTTTTTACTTCAAAAAGATGCTTAATATAATGCTCAAGTATTTTGACTTCATTACTGTCTACTGCCAAGGTGCAGGGTAAGGATTAAGGTTAAGTAGTCAAATATTTCACTCCAGTAGAGCCCATTAGAAAGTTGCTGAAAATACACTGTACTCAAGTATTTTTACTTAATTTACTTTAGTAAAGCACTGAAAATGTGTAGTACTCAAATATTGTTACTTTATTGCTGTCCATATCTCATGTCCAGCACCTGTGTCCAAGGGAGCTGAAAATCAAATTGAAGAGAAGTGCATCAGGCCTCATATTGGAGGGTGTGAGAATCACCTCACACACCTTTTTATACGACAGACTCGCATTGTGCCAGCAGTTTGCACAGATAAAACAGCCCGAGGAGGAGCAACAAGATCCTTGTGATATTTAGAGAGAAAAATCACATCAAAGCATGCAGCCATAAAGCGCAGACGCTGGTATGCTGCTGGAGTTTCAGCTGCGCACCTGGAATGTTGCAAAATATGGGCCAAAGGGCACAAGGCGGCATGGGAAATCATGCCAAAAACATCATTAAAAACAACAACAACAACTGCTTCCCAAAATCCTCTACAGCAGCTGGTGTTATATTCAAATTTGTTACTATTATAGGTGCAGAATTATCAGTTATATTGTATAGTTGAACTAATAATGTTTATGTTAATCTGTATTTTGTGCAATCACACTAAACCACAAAAAACTGGATGTCATTTAGAGCATATACACACACACACACACACACACACACACACAAATAACATCAAATGAAAAAGATGTGTATAGTCTTTTATTTGATTTTTGGAGTAACAACCGTATAGCTCATGCATAGTGTTCTGACTGTAATGTTTTAGAACACTAAACTTTTATTCTCTTGTTTTTTTTACATATATTTTCAATTTAAACCAATTTAATTTGAGTGTTTTTTTACTTTTTTTTTACTATTCCAGGTCATTCATATTCATGAAATTTGACACTGGACAACTGAGATCATCTAAAATGTTTGACTGGTCGTGTATGCACAGTATATAAACAAAGTACATGCTTTTTATGTATTAATATGCCTTATATATTTCTTGATAATAAAATTTCAGTTTTAATTAACCTTATTTACTGCTAACTTGCATGTAATATTAGGGGGTAGTCGGTAGCATAACAGTTAAGGAGTTCACCGCGTGATTGAAAGGTTGCTGATTCAAATCCTGGACTGGTAAAGGTGCTACTGAGGTACTCAAGAGCAAAGTACCACCCTCAAGCACTGCTTCCCAGTGCACTGCCCATGTCAGCTGCCCACTGCTCGGATGGGTCAACTGCAGAGGTCACATTTGGTTTGGTGTGCGGTGCTGTGGTGTGTTCACAACGACAAAAATAATCACTCAATTTCACTTAATACAAAAACTTCCTGTATTAGTTGCAGTTATGATGCATTTTTTTAAAAAAGATCAGATTACTCACCATTTATTGCTCTGTTCATTTGCATGCTCCTTGTAGTCCAGAACGCCTGCAGGCCAGCCATGCTGAGTCAGGACAGAGAAGACGTTGCCAAAGAGTAACATAAAGTTAAATACCGTCCCTGAACCCTCATGAGACGAGCTGTTAAAAGCTGCAGTCTAATAACCAGCACACTCGAGAGCCGTTTTTACACCGTCATCAGAGTAGAGGTTTGATTACTGCTGGCAAAGATTCCCCGTTCTACAATTATGAATGTAATCATCACAGCACGTCGTCAAATTAATGCATCCACATCTCAGCAAGTTAAGCTGCATTATCACTGGTTTGTAGAACAGAGAAATAAGGCCTGGTTGTACACACTCATACATAAAAATGAATATGACGCAGTGTTTATAAGGATTTTGTGAAGGTTATTGCAGTGTACATGCTTGACAAGTGGAGAAATTACATATGTTTATGTGGTGCAGAACAGATATAACTATAATATAATTTAAGTTATGTGTCATTGTGGACTGTATTAGTGTTTGACTTTAGGGACCTCTGTGTTGGTGTACTGTAAACGTCTGTGTGAGTGTGTGTGTGTTTTACTCTCCCGTGTGTGTGTTTGTGTTTGAAGAGGGAGCGAACATGGCGTCTCGGAGGGGGGTCACAAGCCGAGTGAGGTCACGACCTGCCCAAATATTTCCATGGATGCTGCCGAGGGAACAGGAATGTTTTCCCTTCTGTCATTTGGTTTTCTTTCCACTGACCACTCACTCCCGCTGCTAAACCCACATGTCAATAACTAGCAGCTATAATACGCTTTAACACACACACACCGCAGAGCTGTTAGCAAATTGAGATTCAAGATCCTTTATTTGTCACATAAACAATTACAGCCCTGCACATTTAACACAAAAAAATTTTCTGTATGTTTTATGATTGAACTTTTAGAACTTTTTTAGAACTTTTAGAGTCTTCACGTTGGTCAATTTTTGAAATATTTAACCAATGAAAACTGTTGAAAACAGCTTGTTCAAATATTTATATACAATGTTCATATATTTAGAATATACACTGTTTTTTGCAATTTCCTGAAAAATAACTGTTTTGTATATAAAATAACCGTGTATATATATATATTCAGTATCAGTATCTTAATCAAGATAAAATGTTTACAGTTTAAACATACACAGTTATACAAGTTCTACATACAGTGTCTTTTATAAATAGATAAAATTGTCTATATATAAATATGTATATAAAATATATAAAGACACATAGGTGTGAGCACCTAAAGATATATGGTGATTTATTATATACACAAGTTATACATTTATTTTATGCACAGAAGAAATGTATAGAAGTATAGAAGGCTGTTAACTTCATAATATGCAACTTATGTATATAACTAGAGTTATATATACAGGTGTTAACACATCAAGATCCAAGATCCTTAATAAATTCTATGGAAAAACCCTATATTCCAAATAAACATCTGTAATTATAAATGACGGTGTGCAAGTGTAAATATAAATACTATATGCACTCTGAAGCATGCTTAAAAAACAAAATTTGCCAGGATTGTTAAACCAAGTGTAAAAGCAGTGAAATTCAAATCACATGGCAAAATTAAAATCACAAAACAGGCTGCATGTTGATGAATTCACCACGTTATAAACCCACAATATACTGTAGGTGTCTAATAAGATGAGAGAAATTAGCAGGAAAGAGTGTGATTTCTGAGGTTATAATCCCTCCAGATGCTTCCTGGGCTCTAGACGGGTTATAAAGAGAGCACTGCTGCCCCTGCTGTCCACAACCGGCAGTGTGTGTGTGTGTGTGTTTGTATAAGTGTGTGTTCTCATATCTTCTGCTCTTACTCTACACCAGTCATAACATTATGACCGGTAGGTGATGTGAATATACTGTCCTGGATAAGATTAGATCAATTAGAGCATCTGAATGTTGGTTGTAATTATTTTTCACTTAATTGCACAGTCATAGTCTGGCTCTTCACCTGCCTTCAAACCTCAACTTCAAACCCCCTGAGTAAATCCAGCCATGTTATTAACAAGTGTTAACAGGAGAAAAAAGGTATTGATAGATCTTCAAAAATAATAGATAAAACCAACATGAGCAAGACTACATTGATTAGAGGTTCTGAATGTTTTAGTGTCAAAAATAGGTGATCTTATTGATATTAGGCAGGTGGTGTGATTTTTAAATCTCTTTCACTGTCACATTCAGAATTAAGTCACATTTACAGTTTAAATCAAGATTATTAAATTGCCTAAATGTGCTTGATCACAAAGCAGTGAAATTTCTATGTTAATGAGACATGACAGCTGCACAGTGGTGCGGCGGTTAGTGCTGTCACCTCACAGCTAGCATGTTCTGTGTTCGAACCGCGGGTTTTTCTGTGTGTGTCTCCGTGTTGGTGTGGGTTTTCTCTGGGTGCTAAGGTTTACTCACGCAGTCCAAAAGCATGTGCTGTAGGTCGATCTGTTACCTTTCAGCATGAATGTGTGTTTGTGTGAGTGTGTGTCCTGCGGTGTGCTGGTGCCCGCCCAGCGTTGGTCCCTACCTCACACCCTGAAGTCCCAGAAAAGGCTCCGGTCCCGATGATCTTGATAGGGATTAAGTGGTTCAGGTTATGAATGAATGAATTAATGCTACATGACAATTTTAATAGTGAATAATAACATTTCTCTGGACCAATTTCCCAGTTTAGGTTTATGTTTTAGTGGTAAATCTTCAATTAGTTTCAAGTTAGTCCAAGACTAGGCTTAATCCACGTTCCAGAAACCAGCCCTATAGGTCCAAAATACGTATAATAACAAAGGTTATCACCATGATGTTATGGCTGATTGCTGTATAGTAACACCTAAAGCTCAATGGATTTTTTGCATCATTTATACATATTTATATTTTCACTCTACTAATATATTAATACCAGTTTTATGTTACTAAATTAGCTTATTGAATTACAGTTATAGAAACAAGGTAGAGAGAGGTCACGCTGTCTAAATGACACATCAGTGTTGTATCAACAGGTGAACAAGCAGTGTGCATAAATATGACACACATTTACACAAAACACCACTATTTTGACTTTGAGTTTTTTTAACTTAACTTGAAATGTCACCTTGCTATTTAAGATATCCATGAACCAGAGGTCACATGTTGCAAAAATCGTGTGTGTTTTGATATACCAATTTTTAATAAATTACCTTAAGAAATTCTTCTTATATAAACAATCCGGACTACTTCTTTGCCAGGACTCCCGGCGTTGTGCCATGCGGTGTAATGTGATATAAATCAGCCCCTAAACAAGCGTCTAAATGTGTGACACGCGAATGTTCTTCTGCTTCGTGTTTTAAGAGGCCGTGGTAAATCGGTCAGCATCAGGCGCGAGGGCTCACATGTCCCAGATTCCATATCACACACACACACAGGAATCTGGCCAAGGTCACACACTTCACACACTTCCCCTGCCAACACACACGTCTGATGATGGACGACTCTGGAAAACTCAACCGCACTGAATTATATATATTTATTATATAGAAATATGTTATAAATATATGTAAGGTTGTAGTTCTGTTAAAACTGGAGAATAAAGATAATATTTACTTTTAAAACTAACTAAGCATGTTAAAAGTAACTATTATCAAAGTATAGTGTAAAATAACATTATATATAATAGTTTAGTATATAATACTTTAGAATACAATAATAGTCTAATATTATATACTACAGCTATATATATATATATATATATATATATATATATATACACTACTACTATATGTGTATATTATGTGTATTCTAAGAACATTATATACTAAACTATATATAATGTTGTATATATATATATATATATATATATAAATATATATACATATATATATATATAATATATATATACGCATATATAATAGTGTAATAGTAATATATTAGCAAACTATATTAGTGCGTAGTATGTATACTATAGTATAATGTTCTATACTATATACTTTATAATTTAGTACTAACACACTATTATGCCATTATATACTACACTTTTATTCTAATATATATATACACTTTATAGGTAACGTTACAGTTTAAGTTTAGTATTAAGATTAGAGCACATTGTCACCAGATTGAGTGATGTGGATGACAGCAGAAAGGACAAAACGCTGGGAGGAAATCCCATCTGAATGATGATCCCGGTCCGGGCGTTATCCGGGCGTCTGTGCCACATCTGGGTCGTATCGCAGCAGGGCGTCGTGTCTCTCGTACCGCGGGCCAGACCTCACGTCCCTCTGGGTTCACGCGGGGGTCAGGCACCGACACGCTCGTTCATCACCGCCCTGTCGCCATGGCAACACGGCATTCGCACACACACGCCGGCCATGCAAGACAATGGCCATTAAGGCGGACATGTGTGTGAGTGAGTGAGTGTATGTGGGTTACTTCTTCAGTCATTTTATGTTATATTAATTTATTTCACGTCATGTCTCGCTACCTTTTTCTACCATACACGAGCTAATCTTTAAAATAATTCTAAATAAAATCCAAAAATGTCAAACTAAAAATGTTGCTACAACATATTATTTCACATACATACATAAACACACACACACACACACACATATCAGGGATATTTGATCTGCATTTTATTTGAAAAACTAACATATTTTTAACACTGAGGCTAAAGTCAATAGCTGGATGGACGGACAGACAGACAGACAGATGGATAAAAGGATGGACAGGTGGATGGATCAAAGGGATGGATGGATAGTTAGATAAAAGGACAAATGGACAGAAAGAAAGAAAGAAAAAAGAAAGAGAGATATGAAGTAACATAGATAAAGCATTAAATACCTTTTCTGTCCTTTCTTTCGTTCTATCTTTCTTTTAGGGGGATCTTTCAGGTCCCCCCCCCACACACACACACACTCATGCATCCGCACACACACACACGTAGGGACGCATAGTCAATCTCTTGTCAAAACTCACATCATAAAGCCTTGCACTTCACCAGTTGCCTTGACAACAGCACCAGGCCATTTATCTGTTTATGGTGAAATTGGAAAAGGTGGAGCTTTGATAACCTCCGTTTCACCTCTCCGTGGAAGCCTTCTGATTGGTTATCTCCTCCGTCAGTCATAACATGAGGCAGGGCTTATTTATCACTCAGACTTCAGGCTTCATGGAGCATCTTCAGCCCGGATACAGACACATCCTTCAACAAAACGAGAGAAAATTCTTGTGGACAGGAGCGCTGACGGAGAGTCCAATTTCACACACAAGCACACACACAAACGCATAAGTGAAAGCTCAGAAATTCAAAAATATTTTCCACTGATCTTAAAGGTGCCATTCCACACGTATTTCATTAATTTTCATGGACTCTGTACCATTTGTTGGGGGGGTGGGGAGGGGATTCCTTGGTTCTCTTGTTTTAGTTGCAAATGAGAACCTGGCTATTGGCATCCTTTACCCAAAGCGACACAGACTCACAACCAGCAACCCACAAATAGATTATGCACATATCTTAAATTTTTTTACTGTGTTTCGGAAAGCAAACCTGCTCAGATAGCTTTGTTTTTACTTTAACAATCAGCGATAGCTGTTATAATCTACATTTATCTTCATGGCATGAACTTAGCTAGCCTTGCGAGTACTAACCTCATTCTAGAAACCGTTTAACAGAGCATTTCCTTGTGTTGACAATATTACTTATGGCCTGTGCACTGGTCGCCGACTGCCGTGATGTTATTGCTCCAGCTTTTATCAGCAACTTTGACACGATGCCCCTGCTGAATTCACCCGTGCTGAAGTCACTCTCTTCAAAATGCAATGAACAGAAAACTTATATTTGACTATAATGTTGAGGTATTGATCCAAAAATAAACTGCAGCCATTTGTCCCTCCACTCTGTTTTCTTGGGCAACATGTGCATTGTTGAAGTTCTGTTTTTGCACAAGGCACAATAACTGTCACTGAGCTAGACAAATTCTCTGTGTGGTCACAAACGGGCGAGATTATGAATAATTATGAGTTCTATCAGTGTTACGTAGAACTGATCAACTTTTCTAATCTGCAAACCCATATAAACCTATCATAATCCAAAAGCAACAAGTAAAAGCGGTTTTGCGTGGCATAGCACCTTTTATTTAATTCAAAGATCTTCATATATCTAATCGAACCCTAACCCTACTCTAACCCTAACCCTAAACCTCACCATGTAATCCCAACTCTAAGATTAAGCGTACACTATTTCTACACGTCAGCCTAACCATTGTTTAATCCCTTCCATAAAACTAGACCTACATTTTACATAATTGTCATTGTTCAGGTACATCTAAATGCAATTTAGCATTTGATCAGAAAGTGCAATGTAGTACATGTAGTAAGGCAGTTGTTGCAAATATTAAGTGAAAGTGGGTGATTATTTGTCATTGTGAACACACCACAGGGCAGCACCCAAAATGTGACCTCTGCATTTGACCCCTGCATGAAGGAGCAGTGAGCATCTGACACGGGCACCGCATGGGAAGCGGTGCTTGGGGACAGTACTTTGCTAATGAATACCTCAGTGGTACCCTTACAGATCCGGGGCAAATTCCCTAGCCGTTACACTACCAACTGCCCCAAAGATCCTACTTAGTGTTGGTGTGTAAGGACGACACTTGGTGGAGGACAGGAAATAACTGTATCACACAGGATCTTACACGCTGCTACTAGAACTCACCTACTTCCTTTTGTGCGGCGAGGAACTTGTGAACCCCTGTATGTTTTCATAATGATAGGAATGACGTTTTTGTAGCTTTGTGGGGACATTGACGTCTGACGGTCTTTGTGAGGAAAAAGATCTGCTTTTGGTTGCTGATGTGAAGATTAGTGTTAGGAGTGTTCACTGTGGTTTGTTGAGTTTAACATATGATGTGACCAGTGTTGATTACTGCTTCCAGTGAAGTGATTTCCTCATTATAGATATGTAAGAGAGAAATATTGAATAAGCATGTTTAATGTTGCTTAGTGTGTGTTGTTTGCTTTCTTTAGCTCTTTTTGAGGGCTGCTTGAGCTTTGTATCTTTCATTTATTTGTCATGTGGTGTAAAACGTGCATTGGTCTGGTCTCTGTCTCGTCTTGGTCCCACCCCGCCCTGTTCTTGGTCTCGTCTCAATCTTGGCTCTTCAGAGTCTTGGTCTTGACACACTTTGTTCTTGGTCAGGACTTTTTCTCGGTTTAGGCGGTCTTGGCTACAACTCGTGGGCCTTTTTTGAGATTGTTGTGGCTTAAAATGCCAGATTTCACCGCAGCTTTTCTAAAAAATTGTGTTAAAGGTTGTGGTGTTTTTAGCCTTTTGGTTACAATAAAGTTGTGGGAGCAAGTCAAAGTTGTGGAAAGAAGTTGTGATTTCTACCCTTTATAATTATTCCTTAACTTTTAATTAGAATGAACAGAACAAAACCACTATGCGTCCTGCAGTGTGTTGGCGCCCGCCCAGGGTTGGTCCCCGTTTTGCGCCCGTAGTTCCCGGGATAGGCTCTGGTCCCCACGATCCCGTTGGGGATTAAGCAATTCAGACAATGACTGACTGACTGAAAAAAACTCTATTATTTTTATTAACCTTTAACCATTTAGTTATTTTTGAAGGTAAATGTGAGGCGTTTTTATCACACATTTCTGTGTCTTCTAAACATAACAAGGAAGTTTGCTGACGTATGACTCAACGTTTTGCAGGAAACAAAAATGATTGGTCAAAAATTGCAGAAATGATGCGGTAATTGGTCAAAATTTCATGGTAATACTGAATTTGTGGGGACTGGCTGAATTTGTGTTAATAGTTGTGACTGCAACATTGCGAAATCCTGGAGGGTCTGACTAATAAGTCACTCATATCCCTAAAAGTGAAAGTGTGTGTGTGTGTGTTTCTGTCATCATGGGAATTTGAGCTGCTTAGACACTGCTAAAGTGAGGACGTGTGTCATTATGAGGACATGAAACCCAGAATTTTTACTCAAGTTGAACCTTTCCCTTTAAAATCTGTCTCCATAATGCGCATACCCTTAAACAAGTGTGTGTGTGTTTGTGTGTGAGAGAGAGAGAGAGAGAGAGAGGGAGAAAGAGAAAGTTTGCTTAAATATTCATTATGGACAGACTCCCTTCAGCCTCAGTGTGGAAACTGCTGACCTGCTACTTCCTCTCCCTTTGCACTCATCTCCCTCTCTCTCTCTCTCTCTCTCTCTCTCTCTTTCTCGCTAAACTGTTACTGATCTCAAGTACATTGTGTAAAACACAACTCCAAGACCATACTTGCAGGCTGAATACAGCATCCTAATTGTTTCTCTTTCCACTTCTTGTTTAAAGTGTATATTTTTTATTCTATTTATAGATTTCATTCCATGTGCCTTATTTGTTCTTTGTACTTTACACTGTTAAAACTGGAGTCTCGTCTCTCTGTGTACTTGTACGGTATGTAGCCAAGATGACAATAAAGTTTACTTTGACCTTCTGTTTTTCACTTTCTTTCTCTAAGTTTCTTTTTTGCTTTCTTTTGCTCTTCCTTTCTTTCTCCCGTTTCTTTGCTACTCTCTAATTCTCTCTTCTTTTTCCACTCTCTCTCTCTCTCTCTCTCTCTCTCTCACTCTCCTTATCCCTCTCTCCACTGAGTCTACTGTTCTCGTTAGAGTGAGAGATATGTTGAAGCCTGTCGAAACGCCTGCACTTTAGCCAGCATTCCTGCAGATGCCCGGCTTCACCCACGTCCAGCGCCAACACACGCAAAACACGCCTAAACACGGCTAAACACGCCAACACATGCACTAGCATCACCAACACCTACAAGCCGTCCTGCTGCTCTAATGGCCATGCTTCATTTCAGCGCTTAAAACGAGAGAAAGAGAGAGGGAAAAAAGAAAAGAGGGAGAAGAGTGGAGAGAGATAGCAGGAGGGGGGAAAAGGAGGACAAGACCAATGGAAAAGATGAATGAGAAACAGAGGACGAGGCTGTAGTCTGTGGCCAGCGAGTACCATTTAAAATCCCTCACCACAGTGTGTGTGGCGGGAGACAGAGAGACGGAGAAGATCTGGGCGTGTGTGTATGTGAGTGTGTGGGTGTGTGAAGGCGTGTGCGTGTGTGTGTGTGTGTGTGTGTGTAGGTGTGTCATGGGGCCACTGATTCTGACACGGCTCATATATCACAACTCTTGAGTGTGTATGATTACAGAGGGAGATGCTGAATGATTTATTGCTGGGCTTAGTGTCCTAAGCTGCACACACACCAACACCCACACATGTTCCAAAACCCTGCTCGACCAACTCCCCCCCACACCTACACATCCCACCTGTCCAGCTCGTTTCCAGACCACCACCAGGCTTCTTTCATGCTATTCACAACACACACACTCTCACATATACACACACATGCAGGACAGAATAATAGGGATATACAGTATTAAAGCGAAAGCTGAGAAATCTGCCTACAGATATGATAAAAATAATTTTGGTCAAATTTTTGGACTCTTACTTCTTTGGGGCAGTTGGTAGTGTAACGGTTAGGGAGTTTGGATGCCCTCTGATCGGATTGTCCTGGACCAGTGAATGTACCACTGACGTACTCATGAGCCCCCAAGCACTGCTCTTTTTTTTACATTTTTTCCTACATACAGATTACGCAGTGTAAACCGTAAAAAATGTAATTTGGAGGGTAAGTAGGAATGGTGTGCACCTCAGCATAGCCTGAAAAGCATAGTGATATATGTAATTGAAGTGATATATAATTGGCGCTATAGCAAAGGAAAACGTGTTTTGACCTCTAGGAGATTTATGCGGTCTGATTCACTGGGGCGCTAATTATGCATATCTGAACAATAGGGAATGCTAAAAAGGTACATAAATATATGCAGCCTAAATCATAAGTCACACAAAGCTGACACTTGGTCAATAAGTAGACATGGCGTGTTGCTTAGCACTTAATAAAAAGTTATTTCAGTTATTATCCTATGTAATTTGCATAATATGTAAAACAGAATTTTGCAAACTCCTTGTAGGCCGATTGGATGGTTAGAGCAAGTGAGGTGTCGAATGAATCTGCAGACTTGTCCTAATATCATAACAAAGCAATGTTATTTTTTTTGCTCATTCTGATTTCTCATTAACTGACTCCTATCTTTCGACGCTTACTTCATCAGCTGCTTTTGTGACTTTTGCTGGGACCCCGCTTATTGCCGTTTGTGGCTATATTTAGGGGGCCATGTAGTGGAACACTGCGTGGAACCCTATTGGAATCGTGCTGATATATATATTTTTTTTCTGCCTTAAAACGCGTTGTGGAGAAAAAACTGTAAGACCTACAGCTTTGAAATTTGGCAGGTAGGTCCGGTACCCCACCCACTACTCAGGCAAAAAGAATTGCACCAATATAAGCTATTTTGTGTTTTTCCAAAAAAAAGCATTTTGCCAAATAAATGTTGAACCGTAGGTCCAATTCTCAGAAATCTTATATTATCTTATTCCTTGGGTCAAGACGAATTTTTTAGGCCCTCGCATCTATTTCAGCCATATTTGATTTTTCGCTAATTTGCATAAAATGAAAACCCATCTTTTTCGAACTAGTCTCTGGATTTTTGTCCAATCTGCATGCAACTGGTATCATTTGAATCCCAAGACACTCTTCTTTAATTATTATTGAGCACATTTTTAATTTAGTTCTTCATATTTCTGTATTGTGCAAATAAATGTGGTCGGCTTGGCATAGGACTGCAACACCACACACCGAGTGTCATAGAAATCCGGCTCTGGGTGGACTACAGCTTTGAAATTTGGCAGGTAGGTCCGGGACCCCACCCTCTACTCAAGCAAAAAAAATTGCGCCACTCTGCCCAAACCCCAACAGTCCAAACCCCACCCACTACTCAGGCAAAAAAAAAATTGCACCACTCTGCCAGTTGGTGGCGCTATAATAAGCTATTTTGGGTTTTGCCTAATAACTTTTGAACACTTTGATTTGTCAAAAACTGATAAAGCTGCAAACTGCATGGCCCCCGTAATCACTGCTTACAGTTATATTTTATAATATTATTATTCATTTACCAAAGTGCTGCATGTCACCCCACTTGCAACATTCAGCTGAGCAGCAGCTTTACTGGCGGAATTATGAACGTCAAGAATAATATCATTTCACTTGGAAGATTTCATGGCTGATCGGTGTGTATGGTCCGGACCACGATCGTTTTGACAAAGTTGAACTTCTACACTTTTCTACAGTCACATTTGCATTTCAATGGCATGTGTCGACATGACGGATCTATTAGCCAGTCAATTTATCAATCTGTCAATATTTAGTCTGCAATTTGAACTGAGAACTGTTTGTAAGAAGACATTATTGCAGTCGCAATGAAATATAGGATGAACACAGGAGACGTGTAGAAAGAGATAAAAATTAAAGGTAAAAAGTGTAAAATCTAACTGGATTTAAGTGGTGAACATGAGACTCAACGATTCTTCCCAAAGATTGCATGAAAAGATATTTATGAAATTCCCAAGAAAAGAGGAAGAACAGCATAAAGCAGGAGTTGAATTTGTGTGTATTTTGGGGGTAATTGCAGGGTAATTTGAGGGATTAGAGTTTTAGGTGGTTGTGAGGAGCTGATTATCTCTGAAAAATATAAAAATGTGAAATAATGGTGGCACTGTGAGGTCTGTTAAAGTCGTCATGCATTGTTACAATGAAAATGTTGTTGTTTGTAATAACTGCCATTTCTCACAATATTGTAGCTACACATTTAAGGTGTGGTGGGTAACACTCTGTTATAATCACTTGCAAAGTTGCAGAACTCGCTTTTTTGACTCGTAGTGTAATACTAAAGCTACACCTAAACCTAACTCTAACCTCTAACCTCACCATAAACATATCGGTACAATAACTACAATATTATAGCTACAACACAAACCCCCAAAGTTGATTTAAAATTGTCTAGAGCAAGTTGTTATTTTAAATAATAACATCTCCATGAAAAAGGAAGGGGGATTTTGTATTAAGATTTTAACAAAGTTGTCATTTTTGTTATTACATAAACAAAAACATGTTGCTGACTTTGCCGATGAAATTATACTTTATGTTCACTGTTAGCACGGTATTGTTATTATGAAAACAAGGCATGTATTAATTGTTTCATAATGTATTATAGACACATATGTAATCTGTGATGGGCAATATAATCATCATTTTGCTGCTATTTTAATTCTGAAAGCAACAGCGAAAGAAATTTTAAAAAGTATAAAAATTTATGGCCGCAATTAAAGGCCTTCTCTTTTTAATTCACAGTATATTTACATTTAGTCATTATAGGAGTCAATAGAAGAACCTCACTAAGATAGCCAGATGCAGTTGTGTGTGGCGGGAGAAGGAGAGACGGAGAAGATCTGGGTGTGTGTGTTGGTGTGTGTGTGTTCCACCAGCATCCCGTCCTCTTAATTAGAGCCCGGAGCTCTGTCACTAATGAACACTGGAGTAATTAACGAGCCTCCTGACTGAGTTACAATGTGGCCTCTGCGTGAGTGTGTGTACGCTGGCGTGTGTGTTCTATTGCCCTAATTAAACCCAGGGGCTCTAATTAGCTGATTAGCTAACGGCCGTCTTGTCCAACAGGAAATATTTCAGCAGGAAAACGCGCGCGGCGTGGACGTGGGACGCTGACGCCGCGACAACGCGTGCCGAATTCCACCTGCGCTCAGCATCGCTCTAGAAGTCAGAATACACCCATCAGCTATAACATGAACGCACAGCTAAGATTGACTATTACTGCGACTAGGCAGTTACATACACAACAAATGAGGCAGTTGGTAGTGTAACGGTTAGAGTGTTCACCCTGTCATTGGGGGGTTGCCGGTTCGAATCCCGAATCCCCGTAAAGGTACTACTGAGGTACTCATGAGCAAGGTACTGTTTCCAAGAACTGGTTCTTGGATGGTGCCCATATCAGATGTCCACTGCTGCTTCTCGAATCGGTCAAACACGGAGGTGCACTGTGTGCTTTGATGTGTTCATAATGACAAATAATTACTCACTTTCACTTTCAAATCATGCTACATTGTGTTGTAACAGCTTTCTATCAGTAACTGTAATGATGACAGGCTGGACTCAAACACAGAGTAGGTCAAACGCAGTCTTTATTTCCAGAAAGATTTTAAAATATCAGTGTCATGAACAGAGATGGGAAGTAGTGAAGTACAAATACTTGGTTACTGTACTTCAGTAGAATGTTCGGGTATCTGTACTTTACTCTACTATTTTTGTGTTTTAACTTTTACTTTGTAGATTTTTAGCATGAATCTCTGTACTTTCTACTCCTTACATGTTCAAATCAGGCTCGTTACTCTTGTTTGGTTTCATTTAAATGAGGTTTATTGGGTTTATTATGTATTGTACCTGTTCCGTATCAATAATGTGCACCATCCAGACGACTTGACTGATTGGTTGAGGCTTAAAAACGTAGTAAACACACACAGAAAAGACAATCCCATTGGTGTATTGGTGTTTGCACATGACGCACAACACGACAGACACGATAAAGAGAGAGAGAAAAAGAAAGTAAAAGCAGGCGGCAACTCGGTGGGACATGATGTGGTGATTGCGGTGCAGAAAGAAGCTCAGCTCCACCAAGTTCACTCCAGTTGAGTTGAGTTTATTTCTACAGCGCTCTTTACAGCTCTATAATATTTGTTGTATGATGTGTTGAGGATAGAGGTGATCATCATGTATAATGATGGTAATGAACAGTGCAGCTTTGTGTATCATGTGGTTTATTTTTCTCTGCTTGTGCTCTACATAACGCTTGGACATGGAGTCCAGTCAGCTTTGCCCTAAAATGATGCGTTTGTCCTTCACAAGGGAACTTTATACTTTTATACTTGAAGTATGATTTAGAGCCTGTACTTTACACTTTAACTTGAGTAAAGAAGTCAAGTCAATACTTCAACTTTTACTGGATTCTTTTTAAACACATGTATCTATACTTCTATTTGAGGGAAGAATGCGTGGACTTTTGGTCGTGAAACAAAATCTAGAATAATCCAAAACTACAAAATGAGGGTTGGTTCACAAGAAGGCAGAAGCGGAAAAGTCCACTTTTGGTCTAGAGGTGAGTATCTTAACCACTAGACCCCCATCACCACCCATCTAGACCCTCTAGTCCATTAAATCCTTACACTCGCCTCAATTTAATGGTTTATTTATATTTTAGGAAAGATTACTTGTGTGTTTGAGTAAAACCATGTTTTATTCAGCTTGAGTAGGTCTTATATCTGGAAATATCGTTTAATTTGACTCTACTATCAGCCTAAAGATGTGACGAAAAACTTGAGGACAAGAACTGTATTGGGAAATCCCTCCATCTCCATTTGGTCCCGTTGTACTGGCTCTGAGCGTGGCAACTAATCTGATTATCATTTCCATAGCACAGCTAAACCGTGTTGCGCTTTTTACATTTTATCAACTTCTATTAACTCAGAAATCCCAGATATCGCACATTATCCTCGACACGTTGTGCTGGAATGAAACAGCGCCATGTTTTCTCTCTGTCTCTCTGAAGAGGATTTGATTAGAACAGATGAACAGATGTGGTTTGGGATGCAGAGAGACGAGAGCAGGGTTATTAAGAGATTAAATCCCATCTCCGTCAGGCTTGTCAGCTCCGCAGATGAAATCTCACGCCGGTGCAATTTGACCGGATTCTCATCCTGTCGCCTCTGACAGCCATTGCATATGCAGAAGAACCTGTCTCCCTTTTTAGGATGGCTGGTTGCTATGGAAACCTGCCACAAAAAAAACAACAACCCGAGATCTATAGTCTGTGGGATGCACTTTACTTTTATGATGTTTCTAGGCCCTCTGTGACTGACTTAAATTATGGTGGTAAACAAGTGGCATTCATTATATGAATCTACAAATCAACAGTCTTTAGGGGAGTTATAATGTGTTTTTATTTTGGAAAGAATAATTGTTTTAATGCATATTCATAATTTATGAAAGTGCAACCATGTTTTACTGGGCTTGAGTAGGTCTGATATCTGGCACAATGCTTTTTAATGAAGAAGTGAAGAAAAATATAAAAATGAAAACTATATTGATTTAACATAGAACTGTACATATAATGCTTTTCCGAGACTCCTGATTGTCTTCTCAACTAGTCTGAATGATGCACTTTACTTTTATAATGTTTGTAAACCTGAATACATCGTATATAACAAAGGTTTTAGAACACATCAGGTCTGGATGTTTTTATGGAAATTAATGTATTTTAATGTCTTCATATTTCATGTACTCAAGTGATAGAAACCATTATGTTTACAGACTTTTTTTTAATTCTTGGATTTTTTTAAACTTACAACCTTTTGAAACAAACTTTTTCATTTTTCCAACAAACTTTTCATTTTAATATCTTCTCTAATCTTCTGCCATTTCAGGTGCATTCCTTACACACTGCAAAAAATGCCTTTTTAAAAATAAGAAAAATGTACTATTTTTGGGAAAAAAAATATTTCTTTCAAGCAAAATTATCTGCCAGTGCAGCAAGAAAATTGCACTTGCTAAGACTTCTTAAAACAAGATAAATTTTCTTGAAACAAGTCAAAGAATCTAAACAATATTCAGTCTTACCAAGAAAATAAATCCAAAAAATGGTGCAACAAGATTAAAATGCTGAATTCAAGTCAATTACACTTGTCAATTACACACAGATTTTATTTTTTGCAGTGCATTTACACTTTTTGGAAATTTGGAAAAACACTGGAAAAGTTCTATCCTTTTGACCAGAAGTGTATATACTGTATATAAACAAAGTAAAATATGTTCTAATTATAAACCCTAAACTGTCATTTATTTAACAAATGTATGGCTGCCTGAGCTCTAATATACACAGCAAATATATTTCAAAATATCTATTGTTAAAATTTGCTCTAAATTATACATCAAAACTTTGTGCCATTTTCCTTAAATTTGTTCATAAGATGGTTAAGAAATTTAAATTGCAGAAAAGCCAGAAAATAAAATTTGCATGGAGTAAAATCTGTGTAAGAGAGCTGTTTAACTGTTGAAAGTGAAAATGAGTGATTATTTGTCATCATGAACACAGCACAGCACACACAGTGCACCACAACAAAACATCTGTGATAGAGCAGTGGGCAGCTGACATGGGCAGTGCCCAGGGAGCAGTGCTTGGAGACGGTGCCTTGCTCACAAGTTCCTCAGTGGTACCTTTACCGGTCAAACCGGTGACCCTCCGATCACAGGGTGAACACTCTAACCCTTATGCCCTAACTGCCCCAAGCTTCTCATCTTATCTGAGAACAAAGCTTAAAAAGGAACCTTTATATTGTACAAACTACATAAATGGGTGTTGCAAACATATTTCTTCTTAAAAACGGTTGGTGAATGATGCTCTTTGCATTTTGGTTAGTGCAGTATTAACCCGAATTGCACCTGTGCAATAAATAAAACTAGAGAGGTACATTTTCTGAAGAAAATGTGAGTGGTGCTTGCCGCTGATTTAGTTACTGCTTTGACATGACTACTGAAACTAAGGTCTGACTCCATAATCACAGATTCCTGACTTGGTTTTTAGTTGTTTTGACCCTAAGCGTCAAGATAGCCATTCACATAGAGCTTCCTCTTTGCTTCCGGAAATGCAATGACTTCAGTTTTCTCGCTTGTTTAGCAGAAGGAAGTTCTGGCACATCAACTGTTTATTTCATCGATGCATTGGCAGAGGAGTCAATGGGGCTGTAGTCATTTGGCGATAAGTCTGGAAGCCAAATCTGGGTATCATCAGCATAGCTGTGATGAGCAATTTAGTTCTTCTCATTATTTGACTTAGTGGGGAGCATATACAGGCTAAAACAAAATGAGGCGCAGAATTGAGCAACGAGGGACTCCACGCATGTCATAGACGTCCTTAGACTATGCTCTCCTATACTCATAATAACCTCTCCTTCTAAAACATGACCTGAACGGTGAAACCATCCAGAAAAGCCCGACCCAGTTTTTCCAGTCTTCTCTAGAAGAATCAATACCCTTGATGCGACGAGTGTCCAAACGCCTTTTAAGATCAATAGTACCAGCACTGATGCTTTACAAAATCAGAATTTGGCGAATATCATTTATTATCTTAACAGAGTGCTGTCTCTGTGTGCTGTGATGCGGTCAGGAAACCAGTTGAAAATTGTCCAGGTGTCCATTTTAAGTTTAAGTAGTTATTCAACTGATTGAAAACTACCTTTTCAATATCTTGCCTATAAAGGAAGATTAGATGTTAGTCTATAGTTGCTCAATATGGTGTTATAAGTTATCTTTTCCAGAGGAGAAGCAACAACTGCAATTTTCAGGGAGTTTGGAAAAAGTCCCAGAAAGAAGAGGTGTTCTACCACTTTAGGAGATCTGCTTCCTAAACAAGTTAAACACACTTTTGAAAAAGATTCAGGAAGTGTGTGTCAAGGTTGCAGGTTGAGGAGGTTGGGTACACTACTTCTTCCAAGGATTTTTACTATGAATTGCTTCAAAACAGACAAAGTGACTTCTTTTTTTGAAATTGTGATCCGAATCAGTGCTTGACCTCTGCCAAAACTTGAGGATGTGCTAATCACTTGGCATCTGATATTAATGATCTTCTCTGTGAAAAGAAAGGAGGCAAAAGTCGTACATTTACTGTCAGAGAGCATTTCACTGGGGAATCTGATGACTTGGGGGTTTGTTAGTCTCCAACAGTATAAAAGAATGCAGTGTTGTTTATGTTACTATTGTTTATAAGGTTTGGCTTCTGTCTTGCTGTGGCTAGTTCAGTGAAAGCATAAGAAGAGCTGTCTTTACTACTCGATGCTATAAAGTGAATTTGGATTTCGTCTTCCGCCCACATCCGCTCAGCTTTTCTGCATTGTCTTTTCATACTCTGTACTGCTGTTGATCTTCTCCAACATAATTTTTTGTCTGCTTGATCGTCTTTTGACTCACTGGTGCAATGTCATCGATGACATTCTTAACTTTGAGTTAAAAGACTCCAGGAGAAGATCAACAAGTCTGCAGAAGTAGCAGCATTGAAGATATAGCCTTCATAAACAGCACACTAGTATTTTAGTTAATACATCTCTTTCCTGACAAGGCGGCTCTAGATTCAGTGGTAGCAGACATCAATATATCAAAAGAAAATACGTGATCAGATAGTGCTACATCATAATGACAGTGGAGAAATGTTTAGACCCTTACTAATGAGCTAAAACTAAGAGTGTAATCACGATTGTGTGTGGAATCCCATGCACATGCTGAATCAGGTCAAAAGTGTTTAAACAGACTATAATTTCTTTGTAGTTTTATTGTTCTGCATTTTCTATATAAAATTAAAAATCCTGCTGTGTAATGATCAAACTCTGAGGAAATCGTGATAACAGTTCTGTGAACTCTTCAGCAAAGAGCTGGAGAGTATTTTGGAGGCCTAGCAAATAATAATGATACATCAGGGTCTGCGTGGAACACCTTTCAGCACAATCCTAGATATTCAAAGACAGGTACTGACCAAATGACACTTGCTTACATTGATGAACATCTTTAAATGGGCCAGCTACACCACCACCTCCTAACAGCTCTGCAGACACTCTCCTTGAAGGTAAGTTAGGAGGGGCTGTTTCATTGAGGACTGTTGCACTGCAGCTGTCTTCAAGCCATGTTTTCAATTAGGAACATAAAATCCAGGTTGCATGTGGTTATTAAGTCATTGAAATGATTTATTTTTTTAGTGACGAATGTTTTAAGAAAATGCTAACTTGATGCCATTACTTTTTGTCCTAATTACACAGATTTTATTTTTGCAATTTTTTAATTTACTTTTTGAAATTTGGAAAAAACACGGAAAGTTCTATCCTTTACTGACCAGGGGGAGTGTATATACTGTAGCATATAAACAAGTAAAATAACAATTACAATTATAAACCCTAAACTGTCATTTATTTAACAAATGTGTATTTTTAGAGCTCCTAATATACTATACAAATATATTTCCAAAATATCTATTAACTAAAATTTGCATCATAGGATATACATCAAAACTTTGTGCCATTTTTCGCCAAATTTGTTCATAAGATGGTTAAGAATTTAAATTGCAGAGAAAAAAGCCAAAATAAAATTTGCATGGAGTAAAATCTGTGTAAGAGAGCTGTTTAACTGTTGAAAGTGAAAATGAGTGATTATTTGTCATCATGAACACAGCACAGCACACAGTGCACCACAACATAACATCTGTGATAGAGCAGTGGGCCTTCAGCATGGGCAGTGCCAGGGAGCAATCTTGGAAGCTTGATTGCCTTGCTCACAAGTTCCTCAGTGGTACCTTTTCAGTCAAACCCGGTGACCCTCCGATCTGGGAGTGGAGCCTCCCCCTTATATACTTCGCTGCCCCAGCTTCTCATCTTATCTGTAAAGACAAAGCTAAAAAGAACCTTTATATTATTACAAACTACATAAATGGATTATTTACCAAACATGCTCTTCTTAAGCAGTTGGGGTGAATGATGCTCTTTGCATTTTGGTTGAGTGCAGTATTAACCCGAATTGCACCTGTGCAATATCCAAGAGAGGTACATTTTCTAGAAGAAAATGTGGAGTGGTGCTGCCGTGGCAAACTTGGAGCCTCAACAATACAATGTTTCTTCAGTTCTCTGAAAAACAACATTTAAACTGCTGGTATAGCAGTGATATGATAATAAGACAATATTGCTTCTATTCATATTGTTAATCTGGTAAGAGCAAAATGCTTGTATAGTCAGCACTAATGCTATATGCAGCTAACTGTTAGCATAATGCTAGCAACATGCTAAGCACTCTAGCATCATGATAGCGACATTCTAAAGCTGTTGCTAGCAAAAATGCTAATATAGTTAGCATAATGCTAGCCAACATGCTAATCAACAAACATCATGCTAGCAACATGCTAAGCACTCTGGCAGCATCCATGTTGAAACGCATTCTAATGATGTTTGCCTGGCAACGCTTCACTCGTATAAGTTAGCACATAATCCTGGCAACATGCTAATCAGCTAAACGTCGTACTACAGCAACATGCTAAGCACTCTAGCATCATATTGCAGGCATTCTAATGAAGTTGCTAGCAAGATGCTAATATAGTTAGCATAATGCTAGCAACATGCTAATCAGCTAAACGTCATGCTAGCAACATGCTAATCACACTAGCATCATGCTAGGAACATACCATATTTATTAGCGGGGATATTAATATAGTTGAGCATAATATTGGCGGAATGCTAATATCATTAGCATCTATACTATGCGATGCTAATATAATTAACATAGCTAACAACATCTTCAATAATAATATCATAATGCTAGCAACATGCTAAAGCCGTGTTGACATCATGTTAACAGCATTCTAATGATGTTGCTAACAACATGCTAATATAGTTAGCATAATAGTAGCAACATGATAATCAGCTAAACGTCATGCTAGCAACATGCTAAGCACACTAGTATCATGTTAGAGACATTCTAATGGAAGTTGCTAGCAACATGCTAATATAGTTAGCATAATGCTAGCAACATGCTAATATCAACTAAGCGTCATGCTAACAACATACTAATCACACTAATCATGCTAGGAACATGCTACACATTTTGTGTACAGAATGCTATTATAGTTAACCTCAATCTGAATGCTAATATCATTAGCATCATGCTAGTAATACTGATGCTAATATAATTAGCATAAAAGTAGCAACATGCTAATATTATTAGCATAATGCTAACATAACATGCTAATCATGTATAGCATCATGCTATTTCCAACATGCTAATGAGGTTGCTAGGGCGTGGCTTAGGAGCATCATGATAAATCACGAAGACTGATTAGTTTACATAGTGTTGCTTCTGGGGAACTATCCTCCCCACCTCTTACCAAGAGTCATACCACCCCATTCCCGAATAGACCTAGAAAAAGAGGTCAATGGAACAACTTTCTAGCCTTTTTCGCCCTGGAGCCAAAACTTCTATCTTGGGGTGTATTGTTACAGCTTGCAAGCCTCTTCAAATGTGGTGAATTTGAGATTTTCTACCCTCTCTCTTCTGATCCGTCAGGATTGGTCTCAATGTTAAGTCTGTAATGGGACTTTTGGAGCAATTAACCGCTGTAGAAAAGTCATAGCACCCCATTCGAATAAAGTACATACCGATCGATTTGATACCTCATTCGTGGGTCTACGACAAACGATGCGGGACTAGTTACGCGCCAAACTTTTATACGGAAGAAGAATAAGAAAAAAAAAAAAAATAATAAGCCTGAGAGATAACAATAGTAGTGCTTCGCTTCGCAAGCACCACTAACAATAAAATAAATAACAAATCATTTTCTTCTCTCTTTTGGCCGTGCAGGAAGCTGATTTTCCCGTGATATTACGGCAAGATAAAAGCAGCGCAGCATCAATGTGCTGACCAAAGCAGTTCCCACAAACACCACAAACTGCTTTTAAGCACCATCAGACCATCAGGAGACACTCACCACTCACTTACTGTATGTCCAGCAGACTGGAGACACGCGCAGTCAAACGGCTGCAAATCGATGGCTTTGTCTACCAGCCGTAATACTTTAATAAAGAGAACAGAACACATAAGTTATGCAGCCATTATGTATGAAATATTAGTGCATTTTATTGCAAGAGATGACATTTGTTCTCAGTCTTTTCCCATTTAGACATTCTGGGCTCAAACTTAGCTAAATAACTGGATGTGTGGAAAAGCAGCTGCCTTCACATCAACTTTGACAACAATCACTATTTTTGAGCTCTGCCCTAATGTACAAATAAATGCAAGAACTTTCACTTTTGCCTTTATATCTTCATCTAACCTCGCCTTTCTTTTTGTGCTATATATTAGGGCTGGGTATCGTTGCTGATTTCCTGAATCGATTCGATTCCGATTCACAAGGTCATGATCCGATTCAATTCTCGATTCGATTCGATATTGATTTATTTAGAGATTTCTTTGCATCAATACTAGTTTTGCTTGGTTATAAAATAACTTGTTTTAAAACTGAAGTGTTGCCAAACATCGGCCTTTAGGCCAGACGGTGATTTGAGCGGAGCAGCTTCAGCCATGGCTCTATTTGTGACCCGATCTGCCGTAATGAGTCAGAAGTCGGCGTTCTATTTTTTTAGATACGGGCCGATTATGTTGAAAAACATCACAAAAGTAACGTTTTTTTCTTTTTTGGAGACCAGATTAATTTTGAAGACCTTTTCTTTCATAAAAGACCAAAAACGAAAAAACGGTATGTTTGATGTTTGTCAACATAATCAGCCCGTATCTAAATAAATAGAACGCCGACTTCCCACTCATTACAGCAGATCAGGTCACATTTGGTTTGGGTTTCGCCGGTCTCACGTTTTCATAGCTCTCCTTGCACGGTTGCGAGAAGTAGTGCATAGCCGCAGGAAAAGATTGATCCGCAAATTTTTGAACCGATATCGTATTTTTCGAACGAGAATCGATATTGATCGGTGAATCGATTTTTTGAACCCAGCCCTACTATATATACATATAGCATCTTTCACACTTTTTCCTGTGGTTTATTTTCCCCATTGGAACCCATTGGTTTTCTCTCATTAAGAACACATGGGGTTTGGGACTGGAACGCTTTCCTCGGCCCGTTTCCACACCACAGTCAACACGCTTCTCATGCCACGTCAGACCACCTCACTGAACACACACCTCAATCTGTTTCCACCCGCACTCCTCTTCTTCTTGCTGAAATCATCCCTCGTTCTTTCCCCACCCACTTCAATGCGTATTAATCAATGTCTTTCTACTCGACCAGTTTTCACAGTCACAAGACTTGATATTCAACATCAACCCTCGTCACCCAACACCTCATGACCACTGACCTGACCTGCACTCATCTTTTATCATCCCTCTTTCTTTCCCCATTCAACTAGCAACCTCATAGCAACACCATAGCATCACCCTAGCCACACCTTAGCAACATGCTAACAACCAACCAGCAACACCTTAGCAATCACCCAGCAACATCTTAGCAACTACCTAACAACACCCTAGCAACCACCCAGATACAGCCTAGCAACACCCTAGTGACCACCTAGATACACCCTAGCAACCACCCTGCAACCATCTAAGAAGACTTTAGCAACCACCTAGCAGCGCCTTGCAATCAGGTAGCAACAACTTAGCAACACCTTAGCAACTACCTAACAACACCCCAGCAACCCCTTAGCAACAACCTAGCAACACCCTAGCTACCACCTAGCAACACCTTAGCAACCACCTAGCAGCAGCACCTTAGCAACCACCTTTCAACACCCTAGCAACCACCCTGCAACCAACTAGCAACACTTTAACTACCATCCAGCAGCACCTTAGCAACACCTATAATAACTCAGCAACCACCTAGAAACACCTTAGCAACCATCTAGCAGCACCTTGCAACACCTATAAAAATGTAGTAACCACCTAAAAACACCTTAGGATCCATCCTAACCTTGTATCCACCTAGCAACGGCCTAGCAACCACCTTGCAAGTCTTGCTGTCAGAGAGCAATCACATTTGCATTTTCTTGTGAATATGTCTCTCTAGTCATATGTTGCTTTTTGTGATTTGATATGCATGGACGTGATGAAATCAGCATATGATGTTTCATATCGATCCCTGTCTGAAATCATATCGTAGCAGACTTTGTGATATCGGAAGACATCAAATCTTTTGAAACAATATAATATTGTATAGTGACAGAACTTGAGGATTTACACACCTGTACGTCAGCAGGCAACAATATGGAGGCTCTGCTTAGCTATGTCCACATTTACTGCAATCGAACTAAAGCAGACTGATTAGTGTGTTTAGTAAAATCAGAAACCGCAGATGAACAGAGACCACTGCTTTTACTCTTTCAGGATGAAAAGAGAAGAACGAAGATCATTACAGCCAATCCCACTAGAAACCACAACGGAGCGGAAAACCGCAATCAGAGCTGTTTATTTCCAACTTGATTCATTATACACATTTTTGCTCACACATGTGAAGCCACACACACACACCCTCACATGGGTGGTTTCGGTGATGGCGGTGGAGGCATTAGCCATGCAGGAAAGCTCTTAATTAATCTTGCTGATGACAGTACGCCTGTCCTTCCAGAAAAGTCCACATTGATTCATAAACAGGCGTCGGAGCGACATGATGAATGAGAGCCACAGATCAGAAATTAGCCACAGCCTCGTTAATGAATTAATTATTCTGTTAATTTGCTAAAGGAATTGTGGGAGTTATAAATGCTGGCTTTGTGTAAGGGTTTTGAGTGATACACACTCATTCAGACAGCAGCACATTACTGGCATGCAGGACTCAGCTCTCTTTTCTCTCTCTCACACTTCCTCTCTCTCTCCCTCTATTTTCTCTTCTTTTTTCTTTCTCTCTCTCACTCTCTTCTTCCACCTCTCTTTCTCTCTCTATTTCATCTCCTCTCATTCTCTTCCTCTCTCTCTTCCTCTGCCACTCTCTTTCTCATCTTTATCTCCTTCTTTTCCTCTCTCCCCTCTCTCTTAGTCACTCTATTCCTCTGTCTATCTCTCTCTTTATCTCATCCTCTCTCTTCCTCATCTGTCTCTCTCTCTCACGCTCTTCTCAATCCCTTGTTATGCCTCTCTCTCTCTCTCTCTCTCTCTCTCTCTCTCACTCCTCTTTTTGTCCCTCTTCCTCTCTTTGTTTTTCTTCTCTTCTCTTCTCCCTCTCTCTCACTCTTCTCCTCTCAGTCCCTCCTTCTCCCTTTCATTCTCCCTCCCTCCCTCTCTCTTCTTCCCTGTCCCCCACTTTCTTTTTGCTCTTTGTCACACACACACACACTCATAGCTGCAGATTATAAAATAGATTCGGACGTATCTCAAAAACCTTTAACCCAAAAGAAACTCACACATGACCAGTTTATCACTCCTTCTCTCTCTTACCCACACACACACACACACACAGTGAATCAGGGGACAACGGTGTGTGTGTGTGTGTGCTGATAATGAGTCAGTGGCTAGACAGACACACGATTAACTTCCCGTATCTGGACTACACACTTCCTGTCCCATCAACATCTTTCCTCTGCTGTCAAGGAAACACTTCACTCTTTCATCCTCACTGTCTCACTCTTTTCCTCAAGAGCCACGAAATACTACTGCTAAAACCTTTCATACGCGAGGACGAAGGAGCATGAAATTTGTCAGGCATTTTTAAAAAGACATGCTGTAACAAAAGATTAGATCAATTCGTACATTTCCTTCAATTTTAAATAATCATTTATGTAACGCAATTAATTTTCATGAGTTTTCATACCTGTGTTTAAGTGTATATATATATGAATGCCTGCAATGCCGCCATGGACCACTAGGGGCAGCGGGCAGCGGCCAGCCAGTTGAAAACCTCCATCATAATCGATTATGGTCCACATCTGCATCCTAATGCATCGATTATGTGATTAATTTCAACACCCCTTTTTATTTATATTTCTAAAAATCTTACGACGAACTAAAAAACGTATAACTAAGAATAAAATATGCAAATTTAATATAGAAAAACTAAAAACACACATAGAGTAAACATATATAAATAGACTATAAAATATATAAAACAGATAACTATACACATACATATACGTACATCATGTGAATGTAAAAGTTATAACTTTTATCTGACAGTTATAAAACTTGTAAATAGGTAGTGGAAATTCCATATAATAACTTCACTGCGTTACGCTCTCTATTTATAAATATAATGCATAGTGATGTATAATATAAAAGATTAGCACATTCCCTCTTAAACATTACGTTACAGTGTATTGTCAGTAATTTTTAAAAAGTTTTTAACTTGATCATTTTCCAGCCTCCTTTCCCCTCTCTCTCTTCATTTGCGTTTTGTGCTAATGTTATGCTCGCCACGGAGAGATTAGAGCTCTGCCAACATTTACGCAGCGCATCGGAGGAATCAATGAGCGGTCTTAAGTTTTATCTGATTTCTGGGCGTCGGGTTCGAGGTGCAGGTCGATGTGACGCCGGCCGTGTCAAGTTGACCTTTTCAGGGCGTCGTGGGCCGGCTGTCCCCCGGGCTCTCCGCCGCTCCCCTTGTCACCCGCTGAGCGACACCGGTCCGTTCCGCTCAAACACAAAGTCCGGCCGGACGTCTATATCCCGCCGTCGCCGTGGTGACGCGCCGTATTTGTAAGCTGTCCTTTGGTCGTGACACTTTGCCGATGAGCGGAGGCTAATTTATGCGGCTAAATCTCCGCGGTGCGAAAATAAAAGCTAATTGAGTCATTACCCGCTAATTCGGGGCAGGGATTTGCCTATAGCTATTGGCTTTGTTGTTCTCCGCGCTGACGTATTTTTCCTTTCCCGATCTCCTTTTCCAGCTTTCTTCTCTAAGCTACTGCTCTTCGACTCTTTGTAAACGTTCCGGCCGGCATGTTTAAAAAACATCTCTAACATAACATTTGTAAGGATGTAGCAATACGCCGATCTACATCAATACAGCGATTTTAAAAAAGGCCTCATTCACCAACTGTTCTTAAAGCTCCCATATTCCACATTTTCACCAAGTTAAACTAGGTCTATGAGCTCCACTAAACATGTCTCTGCAGTAGTTTGCTGTAAACACCTCTCAGATTAGACATGTTCACCTGCTTTTTACTCCTCTATTTCAGTCCCTTTCAGAACAGGCTGTTTCTCATTAGTATTCCTAAATGCAAATGAGCCGCTGCTGGCCACGCCTCTCCCTCTGGAACTGGGTGTAGTGTAGACAGCACAGCGAGAGTTTACCTCACGTGAAATTAATCCACATGCTGCTGCTAACAGACCATCCATACAGCCGTACACGTTCAACACAACACTCCGCCGCTAGACTTCTTCACTGTGATTCCTACACTAGCGCTGGGGAGAAAACACGGCGGATCAGGAAGCGCTAGCAGTTCTACCTGGTGGGCGGAGCTTCTCAGATAGGAGGGTGGAGTTATTCAAATGTCTCCTACTGTGATGTAGAAGTAGGAGAGAAATCTAAACGGCTTGTTTAACCACACGATTACTGACATTCCTAAATTAATACTAACACAATTCACCATCAAACATACAGTGTGTGTAGAGGCAGTACAGACCCAAATGTCCAAAGAACAGAAAAAGTGATTTTTTCATGAAATGGGACCTTTAAGAAGAAATGTATTGGTTCCTCTTATTTTTGGTTCGATTCCTGGATCCATAAGTGTCTGCATCAGAGGAAGTGCAGTCTGGGTTAGAGTGATGACATGAAGACCTGACTCAGCATTTGTGTGTGTGTGTGTGTGTATATCAAACCATAATGGCGACTTTGACTTGATTACAGACTGATAAAGTGGTGGCGTGTCATTATGAGGACATAAAACCCACAACTTTTATTCAAACTGAACTTCTCCCTTTAAAATTTCAGTACCCATAATGATCATATTCTCAAAAAGTCAGTGTGTGTATGAGGGTCAGTGTGTGTGTGTGTGTGTGTGTGTATGAGAGTGGATGTGTGTGTGTTTTCCTCCCTCACTGTTTTCCTTTCCCACTTTTGTGTCTGTGTTCATAGAGATATCGTCCGTCTTGCTTTTGACTGAGACAAATGGAAACATAACTACACTCGGGGACCGGAGGTCAGAGGTCACGCGCCGGACCCCACTGTTCCCGAGCCATGTAGATAGAGCTGAGTTCACGTCTACGGAAAAGGTCACGTGGTTCCACTCTCGTGCCATCACTTAGGTTTGTTGATGGTGGTTTGGTGTTAATTTAAAGTAGCTGCTGAAATTAAAACCGTTTTATAGAGATTTTATGCTAAAATTTTGTTACTCCCTTTAATCACAAAATACAGCATTTAGCATTCCTCCTCCTCCTCCACACACCCACCCTGGTCACGTGACCCTCCTCCGCCAGCTGGCGAGCCTCTAATTTAATCGGAGAGCCATCGCTCTGCAATTACCGCAATTAACAGGAATTTATGGCTAGCCGTCCTCGTCTCCAGGCTGTTGACATTTTGCAGTTGGGAAGTGCAAGAATGTACAAGTCATTTCCATCACATGTCTGTTCCAGAGCAACCATGGATATTTCACATGCAAAAGCCACACGTGACCCTCATGACCGTCTCAGGAACCCATGTCCCTCTCATAAAGCACTAGGGGTGTAACGATACATCAGCCTACTTTGATACATTGATTCAATGATCAACGATTTAAAATGAAAACCTCGATCAGACATCATACATATTGTAACATTTTTCATATTTTATATATTTAAATTAAACAGGATGTTTACTTTTATTCTAAGAGAAGATTGGACCTCATTCACCAGACAATTATTCTTTATTTTCTATATATTACACTGGATTTACAACATGTTCTAAAACTGCCGAATTGTTCACAATGATCAATCTCTGTGCTCTCATAAACTTAGAGGGCAACTCCCCAATAATTTAGAAAGTGAAATTGACAGAAGATGCCTATATGTAAAATGTTATAAAGATGCTGGAACATTGGACACCAAATATTTTTAACAATTCTGAATATGTTTGTTATAAATGGAGCATTGGATTTCTGAAATAATTTGTCTATTTCAGAGGTGCAATGCTCCATTTATTACACACATATTCAGAATTGCTAAAAAGAAAATAGTTTATTATTAGTAATTATAGTGGGTTTTTTTTTATTAAATGAGCATGTTTTGTGAAATAGTTCAAATAAATTTGTTAAAATAGTTCAGAAAAGTTCATTATAAACAACAGTAAAATGTTTAATTTATACACACATATTATACAGGTGTAGAATTGAAGAAACCCCAATAATCTGCACTTCAGCATTTGGAGACTATTTTTAAACCAAGAACAAATTTTAAAGTTTTGCTATAACTGTGTTAGCAGAATTTAATTAAAACTTCTCCTTAAAAGGCTTGATGGATGAGGATTATTGTATTTTATTTAAATACTTAGTTGAAATAATAAAAATGTATAATGATATTTTAGTTGTTTTTAGGTGATTTGATATGAATGGATGTGATAGTGTTAAATCAGCAGATGATATTGTCTCATATCGGACGTTTATATAACAGGTTTGCTACGATACAATTCCAATGTGATGAGATGTTGATACGATACAAAAGCCATTCAATCAATATATTATCCTGTTATGATTTAAACTTTGATTTATAACCCCATAAAGCACATCATTTAATATTTATTGTAGAATTTATGTCTCATTACATTACCAATAGGACGATCTCTCCTTCATAAAGCTCAATAACAGAGAGAGAGAGAGAGAGAGAGAGAGAGAGAAATTGTGAGACATATCCATTAATGCCAATATGAAGAACACATGTAACATCAGTCTGATCCTAAGCATGCAAATGTGCATTTATGGTTTATATCATTCCATCCCGATGCTGAACTATGCAGAGTGCACCACAGCCAAATGTAACCTCTGTATTTGACCCATCCATGAAGGAGCAGTGGGCAGTTTTATTTTCTCCGCACACAGGGAGCAGTGCTCAGGGTGAGTGCCTCAGTGGTGTCTTTACTAGTCTGGGACTTGGATTAAGGGACAACTCCGTTACACTACCAACTGCTTCAGTTGATTTATTCTGATTTATTCCGTCCACGAGGTTGTGTTCCTAATAATTATGTTTAAACTCAGTAACACAGCTCGGGATGCAGCACACTGACCGGCTCTTGGTCAGCTGAACTACTGTGTGAACTTTTCACCCGGCGGCGCGCGGCGCGTTCCCGACGTCTCCCCACGAGCTGGACCGGGTGCAGGTTCCGCGATGCGGCGCGACACCTAGCGGTCAGACAGGAGAACTGCAGCGCTGCGGCCCGACTCGGATGACAAGAGTATATGATTAAAACAATACAAAGCATTTGCATTCATAATATTTATCACATTATCACACTTTATACAGACATTTCCATGGACAAATGCATGGAACAACTTGTAGTTACGACTGGTCAACATAGAGAAAATAGAGTTTCTAGCAAAGGAAGCAGCTTTTTGTTCCAGTCGTACAAAGAGTCACGGCAACAATAAAATAAAGAAAAATAGAATCTTAATATAGACTATAACATATTTTGTATTCCCAAACAAAAATAATCTGTTGGGCAAATCTAAAAAAAAAAAAAAAAAAAGATATATTATATTATATTATATTATATTATATTATATTATATTATATTATATTACTTTATATATTATATTATAAGCAAAATGTATGTGTATTGTATGTCACTTAATACTTCTGATGACTTTTTGAAATAAAAATGCTACTACTACTGCTACTACTACTACTACTAATAATAATGCTTATTATTATTATTATTAATAATATTATTATTATTATTAGTAGTAGTAGTAGTAGTAATAATATTCATTCCATTAAGCTCGGGAGCATTCAGGAGTGAAAAACACAGCAACATGTTGTTAATCTTGTTAATACATAAATGCAGAAACAGTACTGCTAAAACGTTACGAGAAACGATTAATTTATAAGAAAACACTGTATTTTAAAATAATAAAATAATTCCATAGACATATATTAAATAACATTTAATAGTGCACATAGAAATATATACAAAGCATTAACACTTATTTGTGCCTAAATTTTATCAATATTCAAAGACATTACTGTATACAGCATCATTGTATATTAGATTCTTTTTACATCTACTCGTAACTCCTGCCAACATGGAGATGAGTCGAAAACATGACAGGAGTTTGCGCCCTCTGGAGCCATGGAGAATAAATACTGTATGTATCAATATTACTGTGCAAAAGCCTAAAGGAAGCTCATTATAAATGTACAAAATTATTGAGGTCCCAGTCAAAAGTAAACTTGTGAGACAAGGACAGCGTGACTCCAGTTTTAACAGTGCGAAGAACAAAGAACAAGGGACAAAGAACAAATAAGGCACATAGAGAATAAAATATATAAATATAATATAAAACATACACTTTATACTAGAAGTAGAAAAAGTAAATATAAAGGAATAGTATTATTATAGATGGATATAGATATAGATTTATAGGGTCATTATTTTAGATATTTATATATCTACAAATAACAAATAAATTGTTCTGGCACAAGGTAAATCAGGGCATTAATCTGGTGGGCAAATCTGAACAATCCAAAATCCAAATGACATATTACGTTATATTATATTGAAAAATGTAGGTGTATAGTTTTGTATATCACTTAATACTTCTGAGTTTTTATTTATAATAATAACAATAACAATAACAATAACAATAACAATAACAATAACAATAATAATAATAATTATTATTATTATTATTATTATTATTATTATTATTATTATTATTATTATTATTATTATTATTATTTATTGTGACTATGATAGCATGCAAAAATTAAGTGTAGTGTGACCTTCAGACCAAAAACCATGTTACGATGTGTTTAGTTTATGATAATTGTCCTCCAGGTGGCGCAAGAGTTCTTTTTCTGGTTTAACTAGGGCTTCAGGCTGAAAAACAAATTTTTTGCTCGATGTACAAAGGTTTTTCAAATATATTATTATAAATTATAATGTTTATTAAAAACCATAATGTAAACAATTATGGTATTTTATGTAATAATATAATAATAGATCCTCCTCTGAAAAAATCCTTGCATTTACGACAATAATATTGATATATGCATGTCATTGTTGTAATAGTTCGTAAAGTCTAATCAGCTGTTTGTAAATAATTAGTAATATTAGTAATATACATTAACATTAGTAGCATACAGTAACTTATGACACAAATTCTTTATTTATCAAAAGCATTATTAATATTACTCATTAGCCTGTTTTGCTTCCAAAGCCAGATTTCTTTGTGTTTTTAATGGAATAGTATTTACATGTATGTAATAAATATTGTTTCATGTTCCTAGCAATAAATAAAGACAATTTGAAATTAAAAATATATCTATTTATGTTCGTTATTTGTCAAATACATAGTAATATGTTCTCTGAACAATCCTAAGACTGTGCCAATCAAAAGACAAAATTTACAAATTAGACATTAACAACAGCTTAGCTTAAAGAAATAACTAAAATGAGTAAGAATAAAAATATAGAAAACATGTTCGTAAAATATTTATGCTATCAATAGTAACAATATATGTGCATATTATGGTTAGGAAATATTTAACTCTACAGTCCAAAAAAAAAAAGGTCAACGCAGTGTGATGTGTTATGGAAGTAAACAGAGCAGAAATTCAATGACTTAAACTGAATTTATTCCTCAAGCAGAAGAAGGAACTCTCAGACAGAATGTGAATTCTTTCATTAATGACCTGCTCCACACACACACACACACACACACATCCTTGTACTTATATAGTAGTGAGGACCTCCATTGACTATATTACTGTAGGTAAATAATACTACACCTAACCATAAAGATAACCCTAAACATAACCTCAGTAACCAAAAACTAATCTTTCTGCACTTTTAGTTTTGCAAATATATATATATATTTTGTAAAAGCAGTTGAAAGAAGTGAGGACCACTAAAAAAGTCCTCACTTCCCAAAAATGTCCTCACTCTCCTGGTTAAAAACTCATTTTGGTTCTCACTTAGTAGCAAGTACAAGAACACACACACACACACACACACACACACACAAACTGACATGGCACTACAGAAGGCCCCTCACATGCAGCCAATAACTCAGGAGCAGCCGCCTGATGGAATTGTGGGTGTTTGAGTTTTACACCATGTGTTCTCCAACTGGACAAGCAGTAATGAAAAGGAAGTTGTTAACTTCCTGTTGGACAAATACTTCATCTGGAAAAAGATGTTATTTTGTCAGCTGGCACACATTCAGATTTAACTCTGGTTTTATCTTTACTGGGGATCAGCAAGTATTTTATGCAATGGAAATTGTTCAAAACTTGCCAACAAAAAAAGCTCAAACTCGCCAACCAACTCCCCAGTAAGATTATGTGATGTTTGTCCTGCATCTGTTCTGTATTTCAATAAGACATTTACATTTATAATCATAGTATTTATCAGATGTGCAAACGCCAAAACGCAAATGCATAAGCAATAAAACACAAGTGCAAACGACATAATACAAATACAAAAGACACAACACAGATGCAAAAGACACAACACGGATGCAAAAGACACAAAATAAATACAAAACACACAACACAGACACATGATGGATGCAAAATCTACAAGAAAGATGCAAAGGCAACAATACAAATGCAAAAGATATGAATGCAAAAGCCTTAAGTTAAAAAATATATATATACAAAAAAGCCACAACACAAAAGAAAAAGATGCAAAAGCTACACGGCAAATGCAAAAACCACAACAGAAACACAAAAGCCATCATACAAATGCATAACACTAAACAAATGCAAATGCAAAAGTCACAGTGGGCATTGTTTACATCATCTGTTGTTTATGGACCTTTATGGTTGGTGGACGTGCAAATTCTCATTATTTCTCAAAGCTCTTCAAAAGCGTACTGTCTGTTGGTGTCTGCTGACTGACAATCCTTTTTTGCCTTTATGAGATTGCAGCAGTCTGAAATGCCTAATTTTGCGGCAGCTTTTCTAGAAAAAGTGCAATGAAAGTTGCGGTGTTTTAGGCACTTTGTTGCAATCCATTTGCAATTTTTTCCCCCTTTATAATGATTCTTTAACAATTAATTAACATGAAGGGAACAAAACCACAATTCTTTTTTATTAATCGTCTAGTTATTTTTTGAAGGTAAATGTCAGTTAGTCAGTCATTATCTGAGCCGCTTAAGCCCAACTGGAGTCGCAGGGGAACCGGAGCCTATCCCGGGAACTTGCGGGGAACAACTGCAGGGCACACACACGCATTCACACCTTACGGAGGCCAATTCAGAGTCACCAGTTAACCTATATTGCATGCCTTTGGACCATGGGAGGAAACCAGAGCACCCGGAGGAAACCCAGGCCAACGCGTGGAGAGCATGCAAACTCTACACGGAAAGGCCCTACAGGTTCCCGGGATTCGAACCCAGGACCTTCTCACTGTGAGGCAGCAGCACTAATCACTGCGCCACCGTGCCACCCTGAAGGTAAATGTGAGGCGTTTCAATCACACGTTTCCTGCGTCTTCTAAACGTAACAAAGAAGTGAGTTCAGTGACGTATGACTCAACACTTTGTGGGAAATGACAACGATTGGTCAAAAAATTGCAGAAAGGTTGCGGTGATTGGTCAAAACTGTGTAATGGCTTCGCAGGGATTGGCTGAATTTGCATTATCAGTTCAGATCGCAACGTGGAGGGTCTGTAAGATGCAGTGACTTGTATTTCCTAATTACAATGGTAGCTCCGTCCCCAGTCCCCCCAAAACTGTCCCACACACATGCTCATATTAAAACACCTTAACATTTAAAATATCCTCCATTCGTTTTTGCAACAATGACATTTTTCGTGACAGTTCATTTTGTGTGTGTGTGTGTGTGTGTGTGCTGTGCGTGTGTATGTATGTGTGTGCACTAATAGAATCAGCTTGATGACATTCTCCACCCCTCTGCTGTAGAGGTAATTACAAAGTGCTCATCTGTAGCACATTATCATAATGCATTTACAATGAGCTCCCAATGTCATCCAGGGGACACGCATTACCACACACACACACACACACACACACACACAGAGTCTGTGTATTACTATCTTTGTGAGGTCCTTTCATAGGCTCCCATAATGACTAGATGTATATAATTTTACAGCTACACCTAATCCTAACCCTAACCTTAACCTCAGTAACCAAAAGCACATCTTTTACCTCTTTTAGTTTCTCAAATAAAACAAGCACATTTTCTATAAAGTCATTTCTCCTCATGGGGACCTCTCAAATGTCCCCACAAAGCCCAAACAAACAGATAAAAGTGATTTTAGGAGACAAAAAGGTCCCCACAATGCGATAAATACATGAACACACACACACACACACCACCACCACCACACACAACGAGACAAAGTGCCTTGTCAGCAGAGGTGGTACAGTGTTGTGAAGCTCCGCAGAGAGAGAGAGAGAGAGAGAGAGAGGTAAAAATCAAAGAGAGAGGGAGAGGAAGGGAAAGAGAGGGAGGTGGCAGAGAATAAAGAAAGGAGAGATAGGAAAGAAAGAGAGAAAAAGAGAGGGAGAAAGATGAGGAACTCTATATAAAGTCTTAATCTCTCTCTCCTTCCCTCTCTCTCGTCTTCTCTTCGTTTCTCTCTTTCTCTCATTCCCTATCATTCCATCCGTCCCTCTCTCTCAGCTTCTCTGCGTCATGCATACTAGCATTTAAACATTTCCACAATGTGTAATGTGTGTGTGTATATGTGTGTGCGTTGAGTGTGTGTGATAGATGTGTGACAGGTTACATGGCAGCTCATTTCCTTCTGACTGACAGAGAAAGATGTTACTGGGTTGCTACAGCAACTGCATCCTATTCATGTGACAGACGGAAAAAAAGACCTCTCCCTCTCCATCGCTCCCTCCCTCCGTCGCTCCCTCCCTCCATCGCTCCCTCTCTCTCTCGCTCTCTCCCTCCCTCTCTCTGAGCTGTAAATCAGGAACCTGGGCAGACAGATGGGAGATTTTAAGTGGCTGGAGTAGAACCCGAAATTCTATTTAACCCGCTCTCTGAATTATTCACATGCACATAAAGCAGGATCGCTTAATTATTACTGCAACTCAAAAATTAGAATATTGTGAAAAACGCTATTCAATTTATTAATTAAAAAATGTAAACCTTCATATGCAGAATTATAATCATTACACATACAGTTAAATATTTCATTTTTATGTGATAATGTTCATAATTATGACTGACAACAATAGCAATTAGAGACCATTTTGATACGTGGATGGGATATCTGTCCGATTTCGGCTCAATTGGTGGCATTGGGCCGATCTGTGGAGCAAATCACAAGATTATGGGTGATGGTTTTAGCACTGCGGGATTAGGGACCGTCACTAAATTACACAAGTGTGTTTAAACAAATCTTTTTGAGATTTTTGTTCGGACTGCCGATGTGGGATGGTCCTCTGACCACACACATCAAAAATAACTTATGCACCAAGAGGGGGCACTACAATATGTTTATTTATGTTGTAGCTTATAACTCTGGAACCATATGGAACGACATTTAAGTGAAGTATTTCCTTAAGCAGAACAGAATAACCTCAGTCTCCTCCTCACAGAGAAATACATTTATTCACTAAAAACTGCTATTAGATCGGTACTCGGGATCAGCTCATACCCAAAGTCCCAAAGAGATTACGTCACATCCACTAAAAACACAGTGAAAACCAAGTTAGTTGCATTCCATGTGCCACAAGGGGGAGCTGAACTCAGACTGAAGAGGCTAGGCTTTATTTACGCTAATACATCTACACCGTCACCTTTGTGTTTGGCTAACTAGGCTAGTAATTTGTTTTTAGCAACATTGACCAGCCAATTTATTGGCTGTTATTGGTTTCACATCTAACATGACCATAGCAGCACGTCTATCGACTACAACAACACTGTATCATGTACACAGCTGCCCTGGGGTGAGGTTCTCAAAAGCATAGTTGCTAACTACGTTAGCTAACTTCATTAGCAACTAACATAATGTACATTAACTAACATAGTATTGTTAACATAGTTAGCAATAGGTTAGCAACTATGCTTTTGGGAAACGCACACCTTATGTACATTATTGTATATAAGATATAGTTTTATTTTTTTGTCTGCTTCACTGACCTCCCTATTTAAGTTTGTATTTGTATGTCTATTTTGTTATTTTTCTAAATTGCCTTATTGCACAGTTAAAAGCGCGGATCAGGATACATTTCACTGCATGTTGTACCTGTATAATTTGCATGTGACAAATAAAGAATCTTGAATCTTGAATCCTTGAACGCACAATAAATATCAGCATCGGTATTGTAACTGAAAAAGTTGGATCCTAAGTATTTCCCTTAACCATAACAGAATAACATCTACAGTTGTTAAATTTCTGTTAAAAAGACTCAGAGATGGTATTGGATTTGTATTGTATTGAAAATATCCAAATTTCAACTATCGGTATTGGTATTGGACATAAACAAGTGTTGTTGTGTCATGTAAATGTTTATCCAGGCAACACATTCAGCGGGAGTTTCAGAATTTAAAATTGGTGTTGGAGCTGAACTCAACGCGTTTTACACCTTCCTCTTAAAAGCCCTGACCCTTTGCCTAATTTGGCTGAGACACACCACAACACATCCTGAAACACACACATACCCTCCTTCCCCCGAGAGGCCACACACACATCTGTGACTGCCCCGAGCTACACGGTTGTAGACAACTTGCCAGATGCTTCAAACTTCAAACTGCACATTGAAATCTCTCCACAACTCTGTACTAGGGGTGTGACGATACATCAATCTACACTGATATATCAATTCAATGATCAATAAGCCCAGAGCATCAATTCAAATTGAAAGCATTGATCAGATATTATACACATAAAGTAGCTTAGGAATAAAAATGTCTTTTTGTGATTTGATATGAAAGGAAGTTATGATGTTAAATCAGCATTTGATATTATCTTATTAAATTCAATGTGTCATGTATTGTGTCAGTTTTACAAGTGAACATGTGTTGAACAGCTTGTTTCTGTTGATTTCATGCTGGATTTCACACTTTCCCGTTGCTGTGTGTCTGTTCTCAACATTATGTTCAGTGATTTTTTTTCATCAGATGAAATGTGTGATGATATTTAAGTGAAAAGCAGAAAAGGACGGCCACGTAGGAACAAACCCATTAAGTTTCCATTTCTAAACATTCTTTTTAACCTAATTTACAGAAACAGGTAACATGTTGAATTTGGTCGTAAATGAAAATTGTACTGTTCACTGTAAAAGTTGTCATGTATCATTAAATACGAATAACATTTACATTTACAGCATTTAGCAGACGCTCTTATCCAGAGCGACTTACAACAGTGCTTTGTAGTCCACGATTGTTCTTAGATCTTTAAGCTATGTTTAAAATCAACAACTGTGGTTAAACCAAATTACTGTCGACTAAGTTTTATACATTAACGAAAAATGGGTTAGAGAAACGAAAGTTCACAGGCACATGTTAGTGGGTTGTTGTTGTTTTTTTAACAACACATGCCTCTGACATTAAATGAAGTTATTTAAGTAAAGAAAATGACTACTGCTACAGGTGAAATAGCTAAATGTAATGTGTTGTTATGTAACTGGAGTAGCAAATGCAATAATTCTCCTACACATGTAGCAGCAGTGTTCAGGTCACACCAGCGCCCCCCTGGTGGTCATGTGGAGGGCGGTGGTGACGAATTGATAAATTTCACACAAGCACACAGAGACAATTAAAAGTCGTCTGCCGCTTCTGCCGTCTCCGCCTCTGGCACACAGCGCTTCATTTAACGGCCATTTGTCTCTGTGATGGATTTCCTATTTTTACCGACAGCAGCCGAGCCGAGGGACGTGTGAATTATAGATGTGGCAGAGCTGGCAGTGAAATAGTGTCACTCAGCATTTGCTACCAGCTAGAGAGAAGGAACAAGAGAGACAGAAAGAGAGAGAGAGAGAGATTTTTTGCCAGCAGTGAAAAGGCAGGAGCAGTATTAGGTCACAGTTGTCGTGATGTATCGTCGCGGCGAGCGCAGAAAGAATAGCTGTATAATTATGGCGTTCAAAGGGAAGGCCGGCTACAAAGCGGAAGGGACGTAATTTAAATTGTTTTGTTTCCCCGGGAGCTGGAAGCTGGCCTTGAGTGACGGGCCGAAATTGGAAGCAGTTATTTATGTCTTCCAGCTAATTGGAGAATTTAATAAGGTTTCTGAAGGAGGCAGTTTCAATTTCGCCTCTCCCCGTAATAGACTGCGCACCCCGGCCTTTCCTCATTTATTTCCCTCTTTTTCCCTGTCATCTTCTTCTTTCTTATTCTCTCATCTCTCAGCTCTTCTTCTTCTTTCCCAGACCCTTGTGGCCCTCTTGACGTTTGTCGCGCCGTTTCAGCTTTACGAAATACCCTTGAACAATAAGATAACTGTGGGTGTAGAACTTCTCAGAACTTAAACACTTTATATTCTTCTCCAGTATTCACCGCAATCAATTCATATCATTTTATTTAAATGGGTAAAACCTTTCACTGTCTCAGTTGGTAGTGTAACGGTTAGGGAGTTGACCATGTGATCCGAGGCTCGCTGGTTGAAGTACCAGACTGATAAAGGTATCGCTGAGGTACTCATGAGGTACTCGTTAATAATAATAATAAGAAGAAGAAGAAGAAGAAGAAGAAGAAGAAATATAGCGACAAGCGGCAATAGTGGGGTCCAAGCAAAAAGTCACAAGTCAGAATGGGCAAAAAAAAAAAACACACAAAAAAGCTATTTTTGGCCAAAAAATGCTATGCTATAATGTCATGACATTAGGACAAGTCTGCAGATTCATTTGACAGCTCACTTGCTCTAATCAGCCAATCAGCCTTGAAGGAGTTTGCAAATGTTTAGCATATTATGCAAATTAGAAACGCCACTCATTAAATGCTAAGCACCACACTATCCCTACTTATTGACCAAGTTTCAGCTTTGTGCCACTTACAGTTTAGGCTGCATTAATTTGTAGAGCATTTGTAGCACCCCCTATTGTTCAAATAGTGACATTGTATAATAATAATTATTATTATTATAATTATTATTATTT
>JAVGVS010000472.1:160642-221684 GCA_032718565.1 Distichodus sexfasciatus | reverse complement strand
ATACATAGAGAGAGAGAGAGAGAGAGAGAGATCTTTATATACAGTACATGTAATGTTTGTGTTTATACAACTGGCTAAATATTAATATATTTATAGAGCGCATATTAATATTAATTAAATATAGAGCGCATTTAATACCAAGTGCAATGTTCAGTATTAGAACGTTACACAGTACAAGACATTTTAAGCTAATCATATGGAGTTTAATACTGGAAATGTAGAGGACGCTGCTGGTTGGACTCACATGAAGACAGATCTCATAGCTGATGTACGTGTGCCAGAAATCCTCTTTGTGTAGCTGGGGATCTCGAACCCACACACTTATAAACTCCTGCAACACAAGCACAACAACACTGCATTTTGAGTGAGTGGTGACCGAGGCGGATGCGTGTCACAGGGCACATTTCGTTAGAAAGGAAATTTCTTTATTGCAGCTGTGTAACTGAAACGGGCAGGTCACAACTTGCTCAGGAACATCTCCAGAATTTCTCAAAAAAGGCAGGTTTTACTTATAATGAAAGTAGAAGATCCTCTGGTGTGTGTGTTGGTGTGTGTGTGGCTATTATGCAAATCATATAGAAACTCCGACTGGATGACCATATTAAAGTGAAGCATCACATTACATACAATTAACTCAAATATAATGTACAATGTGTGTGTAATGAGACATGGACTGCCTAATACATTACAGTAAATGCTAGGGGTGCACGATTAAGAAAATCTCACAGTTCTATTCGATTCCAATTCTTGGGCGCATGATTCGATTCAAAATAGTTTAACGATTCATAAACGATTTGCGATTTAATACATACAACCCCAACCAAAAAAGCTGAGACTTTGTGCAAATTGTAAATAAAAACAGAATGCAGTGATATGGAATTCTCATAAACTCATATTTTATTTATAAAAGAAACATGGTACTTAAAATAAAATGCATATATCAATAATTGACTATATAAAAGCTGACAAACTGAAGTAAAATTGGTGTCTAATACTTTTAATGTGGTAACAATTGATTTGTTGATTTTACAGGATGGAAGCGAAGCTTCGTTGCACAATGTTTTGAGTCTTTAAGAAACAGGACTTTGGAGTGTCGTTCACAGGTTATCGCATTGCAAACGGATGTATGAGGCTCATGTGTCTCGTGTCTTGCAGAGATTTCAACTTAACAATTTACATCATCACACTCATCTCTAAACGCCGTCATTCCACAAACACCACAATAGCACAATGGACACCTCTGTGGAACAGTGGACACTGTAGTCATGAGTAACTGCTGCTCAACATCACTTATAACTAAAGAACTATCACAGGGGTGCACCATTTAGAAAATCTCAATTCAATTCCGATTCTTGGGCTCACGATTCAATTAGAAATTGATTCACGATTCATAAACGATTCACAATTCAATACACAGATGAATCTGCTTCCAGACTGCTGTTTTAAGCTACTTTTCTTATTTGACTGTGGCAGATCAACAAAACAATCACAGTTTAGGATTAGGGTTAGGGTTAGGAATCAATTTTTTGGAAAGCATGAATTGATTTTGAATCAACAGAGAAAGCATCACGATTCGACTTTTTTTGCACACCCCTAATATATATATGATTATTTATTATGAATAAATATTAAATTGCGTTTTTCTTCCCTTAGCCTTAAGACAACAGCCTAATCACTATCCTTAATGTTTACTGATTAATGAACACCACCGAAAAGCAGAGTCATGAAATGATAAAGAAAACAGTACCTTTTTCATCAGCTCATTGATCGTGTCCTCCATATCAGGGGTTTGGCTGTAAGAGAAAGAGAGAGACAATACTTGTCAGGAGTAAAGTACGGCATCTGGTTCTGTTCACACACTGCTAATCAAGCGTCAGCACTAATGCCTTTAATGAGAACAACCAAGAACAAACAAAGAGGATTAGAGCAATAAGCTTTAAACACGGGAGAACAGAGCTAAACGGCCCATGTTGGTGCAATATCAGATTTGAGGAGCTGCTGGCTGAGCTTCACCACACACAAAATCACAATCACAATCACCATGTGTGTTGTCCTGTTTATGCTGAGACATTAAAATAATTCAAAAAGGTGTATTTATGTGCTAGATTTGAACATGTTGATATTGCTGTACAACTTGAAAAAGACATTTTAAAGCAAGTCTAAGGATAATCAGTGGTTATTTACAAAGTTCAGCTGAATGAGAAAAGTCATGACATGACTTTGGATTAGAATAGATAAACAATCTGCACAAATATGCAATATACAAACCAATAGACTGCAATCAACTCTGCTCAACTGAGCTTTATTCAAAAACAGGCAATCGTGTAGTTTTAATTCGCTCCTGCTGTTAACACTAGATGTTACAGTCAAGCTATACATGTGCGGAGCAGGGCATATTATTTCTTATCTTTGTGTAATCTTATTTTTGACAATAAAAACAATATTGAAATGTGTACATTGTTGCATTTTTTCACCTTGAAAATAAAAGCAATACAGTTGAATGGTGTCCATAAAATACACTACTTATGTTTAATTTGTTATTTCATGCTGTCATGCCCAGGTGTGGCCTGCAGTATACATCTTTTAAGAAGATGTCTTTAGCATAATCTGTCACAGACTATATATGTGACCAATAAAGAATCTTGAATCTTGAGAATTTTACAAAAAGATTACAATTTTAAAAATATTGAAATTTTGAATTTTGAATGAGATATTGGCTAGCCGTCGATGCCCATTTCTCTATTGTTTAAATGCTTTTAGACATGACAAGACAATACAAAGCCAGACTAGACAAGACCAAACTAGACTAGACTGGACAAGACAAGACTAAACTAGACCAAACTAGACTAGACAAGACTAGACCAGACCAGACCAAACTAGACTAGACTAGACTGGACAAGACCAGACCAAACTAGACTAGACAAGACTAGACCAGACCAGACCAGACCAGACCAAACTAGACTAGACTAGACTAGACTGGACAAGACAAGACAAGACCAGACCAAACTAGACTAGACAAGACTAGACCAGACCAGACCAAACTAGACTAGACAAGACTAGACCAGACCAAACTAGACTAGACAAGACTAGACCAGACCAGACCAAACTAGACTAGACTAGACTAGACTGGACAAGACAAGACAAGACAAGACCAGACCAAACTAGACTAGACAAGACTAGACCAGACCAAACTAGACTAGACTGGACAAGACTAGACCAGACCAGACCAGACCAGACCAAACTAGACTAGACTGCACAAGACAAGACAAGGTAAGAATAAACTAGACTACACAAAACAAGACCAGACCAGATGAGACAAGACCATAGTTAGTATCAACAAATGTTCATACATTTAATTACAAACTAAAACTGTAACGATAACTCTAGATAGGGCTGGGTGATATGACATCAATATCACGATTATTTAAACATCTCGATTACGATTAAAAAACATCATTATACACCGACAAAATCTGTACTGTAAATACGCACTTAAAAAAATATCCCAGCTCTAATAGTTGAACATATTTATAGTTACTCTGCCCAATAACCATACATGGGGTAATATGTTTTTAAAGAGATAGCACATAAACACACACACACTGGAAAAAGTATTAATTTGAAAAATAATCGTCAGGGGCAAAGTTACGTCGATTAGAGGTGAATCTGGATGAAATTGAATGTGCGGTTGGTAGTGTAACAGTCAGGAAATTAATCCCAACAACCAAAGTGTTGATGGTTCAAAGTCCGGACCAGTAAAGGTACAATGAGCAAGTTACCGTCCCCAAACACCGTTTCCCAGGTACTGCCAAAATAGCTGCCCACCGTCCCTTCACAGATGTGGTGCACCGTGTTATGTGCTGTGTTTACAACGACAAATTATCACTCACTTATTCTATTACATTGTATCATGACAGGAAAAAATGTTATCAGAAAGTTAATAGATGAACTGGATAAACACTTTTGTTTAACACTTATCGAGCTCTGACATGCCAAAATTTGGATACTGTCACACATCACGGTTTCAAGGTTCAAGGTTCTTTATTGTCATCAGTTGCTTTATACAGGTACAAAGTGTGATGAGACAGCGTTTCCCCATGGCCCCGGTGCAACATATAGTAACACTGAACTTTACACTCAACAGGACAAAAGGTGCAACAAGCAACACAATCAGCACTGCACATTGCAGAACAGGCTCCAACAAGCGTTGGGTTTCTGAGTAAACAAGGCTGTTTGTGTGCTTGGGGGAAAATTCCACTTTTGGCAACCTTCAACAAAACACATGATCAACGGGCATCAAACCTCATCCACTGCTGACGGGGGATTAGTTCAAATGCTCAGTCATCTAGGTCAGCAAGGTCTTTACTTTGTTCACCATTTCCAACCCAAATCACATAACAAATGAGATATAGGATATAATAAAGAGCACGCACAGACCAGTTAATCCATATAGATTAACATATAAATGCCATATTACCTGCCAAACTGTAGAGATTAGCAAAATGCATGATTAGCAATACGTAGGGTTGTAACGATACATCGATTCAATGATCAATGAACCCATAATATTGATCCAAAATTGTATTGTCACTTTATATTGAACATGAGATCTATTGTTATTAAAAAAGAAAATTAATTTAAAAAATAGAAAATAGGAAATTTATTTATCTGGTTGAGCCCGGGAACATTTAAGTCAGTTTAAGCTGGATTTGATATGAATGGAAGTGATGTTAAATCAGCATATGATATCATCTCATATCAATCGCTGGCTCCTGAATTGAGCCGAATAGAAATCACATCGTAGCAGACTTTGTGATATTGACAGACGTTGAATTGTCGTCAGTTTAATGGATGTAATATTGTATCATGACGAAATGTATCATTTGCACTAGGGATGCACGATAATATTGGAATCGGCCGATAATTGCTTTTTTTAAGTCAGCAGAACGATGCTTAGATTTGCCCAATATTTCCAGCTGATATTTGCTGCTGCATTTATTGTACGTGTTAAAGGTAGGGCTTGTGTCAGGCATGTCCAGAGTCCGAGGTGGGATGTTATACGGCCTGCGCCTTCTGTCTTAAAATGTCTGGTGTTATTTTGTGTTTAAATTCTGATCACGTAGTGGAACGTTCACCAGTAGAATCTCTGGTCTTTACGCTCAACTCTGCTGCACACGTGAAACGTTTAACTACTAAACTGTGTGTTTGCTTCACTTAGTGAATGTGAGCTCACACATGGGCCGTGTCCCGAGCCGTGTACTTCTGCACTTAATAGTATGGTATGTAAGCTGCTCTTATCATACTCTTCTATGTGGTAGTATGCATCTCAGGAAATAGCTGGGGTTGTAGCTTAACTAGGTAGTGCACATGGAGTGTCACATGCTCCCTATTTGACTTGGTACACTACATAGGGCGGGAAGTGGCTTTCTTAAAATGCTGTGAACTACGCTGGAAATGTTCCGCCCAGAATTATAGTGTTACTGTATGTTTGTGCCCAAATTCAGAGCATGCAGTGGAATTTGGTGAGCAAAATATGTTGCCTTTACGAGCTCCACTCTGCCTTCCTCATTTAACGGCTTCGGCAGCTATAATCATGAAAAATATCGGATATGAGCATCGGCCAATAATTCCATTATCGTGCATCCCTAATTTGCACCACTTAAGTTAATGAACAGTGATCTCCTTTACAAAAATCACTGACACTGACTCTCCAAACATGACATATTGTGATAAAAATGGAAACTGCTGAATCAGAATGTTTTACCCACTCGTTAACCAGCATGACTGGGCAGAATTGTGGGTAACTAAATCACAGAGTCACGTGCAGGCTGAGGTCTTATGGCCAGATAAACGTATTGTAAAACCGCAAGCCTACACATCATATTTACTACTATGAAGGCACAAAGACAATAGCAGTAGCGTTGAGTTCATTTGTCAAGCAATATAAAAGTCGAGGACTTGTTTCTGATTCAATAATGTGACATACTTTAAAATAAACACATTCATTTTAATGAATCAGCTACAACTTTCCACCGCTACAGGACCCAGGACCAACTCTTTCAGGCTCTTGTCTCTGGCAGAATTTTGCAGTCCATCCAATCCAAAAACCTCACGCCATAAAGCCAGCTTTTAGCCCACTGCAACTGAATATTTACATTTAAGGCATGTGGTAGACGCTCTTATCCAGAGCGACTTCCAGCTTCCTAATTTCAGGGACAGTCTCCATGCAAAGAGCATGCAGTCCCCTTTATTATAGACAAAACTCATAGTTCAGCTAAAAAATAACAACAATGAGCGTTCCACTCACAATACAGCTATATACTCGATATTATTCCGGGCGCACGTCCATCACATTATTATGACGCCGCTCTGAGTCACGCCACAGGGGCTTGTGGGAAATGTAGTTCTCTCCCAGAAACATTGTATTGTGATATAGCTTAAAAATATTGCAATATTATTTTTAGGCTGTATCACCCAACCCTAGTATATGGTCATATCATGCTTTTCATACAGTCAACAATGCACTATTGCACATGCTTGGTTCAGATTGTACAGTTGGCTACTGATACAAAATCACTGCACACATTCTCTGCGTCTGGCTCATTCATGTCATGACTTTTCTCATTCTGTGTTGTGTACTACTCTAGTCAAAATGCTCGCTCTCAATGTCTGAGCACCAACCACCAAAGCAAACTCTTGTATGTTACAGTGTACTTTTTTTCTCAGCAAATCTACACTTATTTTAAAGGAAAGTGAATTTGTTATAGTGCAGATTTCAATAGATGAACAGTTCCACACTTGTGCCCTGCACATATATATATGTGTGTGTGTTTTAAACTATTTTGTGAACTATATGTATTTTAAACCTTTAACTTAGAGTCACTCAGCAAACGACTCTTTCCTATACAGTGGTGGGAGTAAAAACTGTCTCCAAGACGACTTCTAGATCTAAGAGTTCTCACCTAAGATGGGGTTGTGGCTTGATTTCTGAAGGTTTAAAGCTTTACTCATGCTGTGCTGAGGAGATTTTCAAAGGCCTTCTTGTGTGTTGTGTTACGGTTCAGTACACAGTGCGTACACAATCCTCCAAAGACTTGTACTATCTATCTATCTATCTATCTTGTCTCAATCATTAGACCAACAGTTATCTAAATTGGACTGAGTTATGCATGAGAGATTCCCACTTAGGACTGCTGTACTTATTTACTGATTTATTTATATATTTTTAACTTCTCTTAAATTTCTCTTTCTACAATTGTGTATACAGTAGTGTGTATTCTGCTCTTAAGGGACTTTAAAATGTGTCACGTCTATAGACGCTGACTGCTATGATAAACTAAACAAAAAAGTTATCAATTAATCAATGAATTGGTTTATTATTTTGTAATATTTTCAATAATAGGATCACAGTTCCACTGACGTACACTGTAAATATTTTAATTATCTAGCCACTGGCTCGAATCCAGCCCATCTGCATGTGAGGATTATCTACACAAAAAGAGTACTTTAATATTTCCCTTAACCCTCAATTGAATCAGGTTTCCATTTTTATTTGTGCAGTAATTCACACTTTTAGTTGCGCTGCGCTTTTGTTGACTTTCATTGCTTTTTGAAAATCCTTCTTTCATGCTTCTATCACTAATGATGATTATTTCCATAACTTTAATTGTACTCACGCAAACCCAGTCCTCTATGATACCATATGAAACATTAATGTCAGTAAAATGAACAAATTAAATGAATTACAACCTCTAACCTTCATCATGGTCCCGGTTAAACGTCTGTAAGACCAAAACATTTCCACTAAAACTAATTTTGACAAACTTTAACCCGTAATCTATAGCTTCAACATGAATATATAACGCCCTGGCGTGGTTTAAAACTCCTCAAAATCCCAACACAAGTGCTGAGATGTGGCTTTAGAGCTGCAAACCCACGACATTACTGGTTTAAGTTCAAATTCCAGACCTTAACGCTTTAATCGTCGGGGAGCAAAACCTCAGAAGCAAGCCCAAATGAAAGCTGTCAGGAATATGAAATAAAATGAAATATAGAGTACCTGGACGGGTAAAGGTCCTTCCCAAAAGATACACCGTTTCTCCTCAGCGGAGGTGACGAGCTTTGTGCGTCCGTGTTACGCGCAAAGCTCGTCACCTCCGCTGAGGAGAAACGGTTACGCGCAAAAGCTCGCCAAATAAAATAGGCCCCAAGTGTATTAAAAGCTCTACATGATCTCAGAATTATTTTTTATCGAGTTATTACAATTTAAGTATATTTAAGTGAGTTGTTCAACTCCAACTCAAATAAAAGAGCATTAAATTATACTCGCGTTATACACAAAAGCGCTCAGAAGTTGCTGTCAGGGAAACTGTCCCTGTAATTAGGATGCTCTGGATCTGCTAAAGGTCATAAATGTAATTTGTCACTTTTAGATTTTTAGAGTTTTACAAATCCTGTGTTACAATCCCAGAGTTTTGAGTTTGTGGTAGAGACTAATTAACACTGACACTTACTGGTCAGTCTGGCCTTCTGCTGACCAACACAATGTGACACAGTCACATCATGACACGTGGGAGAAACCTTGTGAAAGTAAATGCCTTTGAAACGTTAGAACTGCAAAGCTTGTGGCAAGGTTAAAAACAGCACAGTCCAGTTTACATAAAGCTGGAGCAAGATTAAAATTCAAGTCTTTTACCTAAGAATTATTTGCATAACCAGTTAACATCTTGCACGTGGATAGCACCACCTGATTTAGACACACAAGCAAAAATTGCTTCATTTTTGAGAGAAGTAGAACTGAAAAGGAGCATAATCCAGTACATTCAAAAACTGACCAAGATTAAACTTCAAGTTTCCTAATTTATGATTAAACCTAACACAAGACTAGCTTTGTGTTTCAATGATAAAGCTCTACTGGTGCAACAGTTTAGTCAAAGACTAGGGTTATTCCATGTTCAAGAAACCAGCCCTTAGGGATTAAGACTAAGCTTGGACTAAGATGCAGTACCAATGGATATTTTCCACTAAGGGCCAATTTCCCAGTCGTGGATTAAGACTAGTCCTAGACTAATTTTGAGTTTGAATGGTAAATCTCCATTGGTATTACAATTTAGTCCAAGACTACCCTTAGCAAAAAGTAGTTTATTCAAGTGTACTACGAGTATACTTATTATATACTAAAACTGAGGCAGTATACTTGAAGTTTACTTTTTATATACTATATTTTATATGCTTAAGAACAGCATAGTGACGTATACTTGACTTATAAGTATAAAGAAAAGTCTACTAAAGTCTAAAAGTATACTTTTGCAATCTTAAAGTGACCTTATAAATTATACTTAAAGTATACTTTTATAAATTTAAAAATGTTCCAATTTAGTCCAAAGAAGTATTAAATTAGTATACTTTCTAGTACACTACAAGCTACATGGTACATGGTCCGTAGTATACTTGCTATACTTATACTCAAGCATACTTAATAAAATGAACTTCAAGTATACTACTTTTTGCTAAGGGTAGGCTTAATCCAAGAGCAAGAAACCAGCCCTGAAAGTCAAAGTTAGACTTGGATTAGTCTTAATCTTTCACTGGGAAATAGGCCCCGAGGGCCAGTTTCCCAGTCGAGGATTAAGCCTAGTCATATACTAGCTTTGGGTTTGAATGGTAAATCTCCATTAGTACTACAATTTAGTCCAAGACTAGGCTTAGTCCTCGACTGGGAAATTGGCCCCAAGTGTGTTGTCTAATCCTTGTCTATTGTAGTCAAACAATTGTTTATATAACCAGTTAACATCTTGCACATAGATATCACCACTTGATCAGGACACACATGCAAAAATATTGTATTTTTGAAATAAACAGAACTGAAATGGAGCATGATCCAGTACATTCAAAAACTAACCGAGATTAAAGATCAAGTGTGTTGCCAAATCCTTGTTTATCTTAGTCAAAGAATTATTTAACCAGTAATCATCTTGCACATCACTGGCTGATTTAGACATACATGCAAAAATAACTTAATTTTTGAGAAAAGTAAAACTGAAAAGAATAATAATCCAATATGTTCAATAGTCGATCAAGTATGCTGCATAATCCTTAAGTCTACTTAAGTATTATTTATATAATTCATTTCACATGGATATCACTACTTGACTTAGACACACGTGCAAATTACATAATTTTTGAGTGAATTGGAAATGAAAAGGAGCATAATCCAGTAGGCTCAAAAAGCAACGTAGATTAACCAAGATTTCTTTGACTAAGGTAGACACCACACTTGAACTTTAGTTTTGGTCAGTTGCTGAGTGCTCTGAATTATGCTCAGTTCCAATTCTCTCAAAAATGATGTAATTTCTGCACGTTTAAATCAGGTAGTGATAGCCATGACCACAATGTTAATGGCTTACACAAATTCTTTGACTTGGTAGACAAGGACTAGCTTTAATCTTAAGTGTGTTGTGTAAACCTTGTCTACTGAAGAATTATTTCATATGGATATCACTACACACATGCAAAAATTACTTCCAGTTCAAGAAGTAGAACTAAAAAAGCAGCATAAAAACCAACTGGGATTGAAGCTCAAGTGTGTTACATAATGCTTGTCCAACTTCATCCTGGAGTGATTAAATTCTTAACATTTACTTTGTCATTTTGGGTGACCCAATATAACCTGTGCTGACAACTCCACAAGCCAAAAAATAACATCTACCGCAGTTGGTGGCGTAACGGTAGGGTGTTTACCCCGTGATCAGAAGGTCACAGGTTTGAATCCAGAGCCGGTAAAGTTACCACTGAGGTACTCATGAGCAAGGTACTGTCCCCAAGCACTGCTCCCTGGGGGCTCATCAGCTGCCCACTGCTCCTTCACGGATGGGTTAAATGCAGAAGTCACATTTCGTTGTGGTGCACTGTGCTGTGCTGTGTTCACAATGACAAATAATCACTCACTCATTTAGTGGACTCTCTTATCCAGAGTGTCTTCTATTTCCTAATTTCAGATACAGTCTCCTGGCAGCAATTTGGGATTTTGCTCAGGGACCCAATGATGCTGGTGCTAAAGGTAGGATTCGAACCTACGACCTCTTGGTCCAGAAGCGCCACCAGCACCAGCACCCTTGTGGTGAATAACTTCAATGCTAAATACTTCATACCTACAAAAACTAGTTCTAATCCACATCCGAATATAATTTTAAGTTATTTTACCTTGCATTTTGTTGCTCTTGGTCCTTTTCCTCCATGACGGGTTTTGTCTGGTGAAGGACGGCTTCTATTCTGCACTGTTGAGGTTCTTGTGTGTTTGGGCTTCACTGTTCTGTCCAGGGGGGTCTCTCAGGAGTTTGGTAAACACAGTGGTTTCCCTGGAACTGTTGTGTTCTTTTCTGCGGACCTGATTGGTTCAGCTAAAGCAGAAAACACAACCGTCTGACTATACAGCATTCAAGATTCTTTCAAGATTCAAGATTCTTTATTTCTTATGTGCATAGTTATACAGGTACAACACGCAGTGAAATGTATCCTGAATTGCTCTATCTTTGACGATGCAACCATAGAAAAAGATTTTAAAGAGTAAAATAAGTATTAAAAATATGACGATATACAGCCAAATTCCCAGTCGTGGATTAGGACTCTAAACTAACTTTGAGATTGAATTGTAAATCTCCATTAGCACAAAAATTTAGTCCAAGATGAGGCTCAATCCATGAGCAAGAAACCAGCTCTACATGTTATAAGTTATAACAATATAGGGCCAATTTCCCATTCTAAAATTAAGCCTAGTCCTAGACTCTCTGATTTCTTGCTCATGGATTGAGTCTAGTCTAATTGTAGTACTAATGGAGATTTATCTTTTAAAATCAAAGCTAGTCTAGGACTAGGGAAATTGGCCCTTAAAGTTTGAGATTTCAATATGTATCTTTATGGGCTGGTTTCTTGCTTATGGATTAGCCCTACTCTTGGAGTAAGCTGTAGTACTAAAGGAGATTTGCCATTCAAACTCGAAACTAGTTTAGGACTAGACTTAATTAAAGACTTGGAAATTGGTCCAAAGTGCATTGTGCAATGTCTGCACGACAGTGTATGAATATTTATCTTATTGATATTTATGAGATAAAATTAATCTTTATGCCTTCTACACACACTGATGATGAGTGTGTTACTAATAATTTGCATCAAATATGATTTGGTGAAGAATATTATTAAATATTCCAGTAGAAATGCATAAACAGTTTCTCAAAAAGTTTTAATAGAAAATAATGTCATGTGATTAATCATTCATAAATAGTGGTCTTACCTTTTCTCTAGTCATACCTTTCATGCAGAAAAGAAATATGTGAGATCTATGACTTCATAAAACAGTAAGAAGAAAAACTTGATTTGTCCTACACAGAGAGAGGCACTTTAAACACTAACCCTCACGGACACGCCCACATCGAGAGGGAGGAGTGTGTAATCAGTCAAGGGTTAGCCTTTGCTCTTCCTCACTCACTATTTTCCACTCCACAAAGTGCTTTTTTGGGTGCACATTGCTACCTTTTGGGAACTTTGGCCCAAATTGATTGATTAAATGACATACTTTAAGGAGCACATGTCTGGAGGATGTCTGCACTGGAAAACAAGATCAATCTTGTCAATGTCACATCCTCAAATCTGGAACACACAGAAATAGCTCAAATCGACTTGTGGTGTCCTGTGTAAACAGGCATGTTTGTGCGCTTTAGTGCTGTTGAATGTTTCAGCGTATTAGAGGTGTACTTTCACTTGTGGTTTTGTCTACACAACCTTCTACCACAGTCATTGTGAACACAGCACAAAGTGCACCACAACCAAATGTGACCTCTCTATTTGCCCAGGGAGCAGTGCTTGGGGATGGTACCTTTACCGGTCCTAAACTTGAACAACCTCCAATCGCAGGTCCAACTCCCTAACCGTTACGAACTGCTTTCAGGGACAGTCTCGCTGCAGTCTTACTCAGGGACTCAGCGCTGGTACTGCTGGGGGTAGGATTCGAACCCACGACCTCTTGGTCCAGAGGCGAACACCTGTCTATTTTCCTTTACATTTTGCCTTGCTTAGCAGTGCTTGGGGATGGTATGTTGCTCATGAGCACCTCAGTACTACCGTTATCCGTCCAGGACTGTAAGCCTGGAACTATTTGAGCCGTTATCGGACCGATATCCCATCCACGTATCGGATCGGTGAAACCCGACGATCTAAGTTTGATGGTTCAGCATAAAAAGATTTACATAGCAGCATTAGTTAAAGTCTGTGTATAATCATATCAGTTTATTTTGCACTTAAAAATCTATAGAAACACTGGCTGATCATCATCTACTACCTGCAGCAGTCTAGATAGTGTTTCCTTTCAGCCCCAACACATACTCTAGTTAAACCTCATCTCCGTGGTCATAGTGTCAGATACGAGACTAAAGCATCACACAAAGTGGAATTTATCAAGTTGCAGAAAACTTTGTCATGTTCTTTGAATTTAAGTATTTCAGCTCTCATTGTCAAAAATAATCATGTTATTGTTTACGTTTCAAGTAGAAAGCATTATGTTAACATGAATTATTGATCAAATCGTTTATTCACATGGCTGTTCACGTGATACGCAGCATGTTCATAAAGTTCAGACTCCAGAAAGTGTTGGGTTTTGAGTTTAAGGCAGGTTTGTATATCATTCACTCCTTAATCCCACATGACTGATATGGAGCTAATGAGGTTTATCCTGAGAGAGGTCAAATCTGATTGGTCAAATCTGACCAATCAAACCCAGTTATTGACCACTACAGGCCCTAAACTGGACCCAGGTCCCAAGTGCAGCTTAAATTTGTATTTTTTCACTCTTGCACAATCAGGGAAGTCCTAAATTACAAAACGTATGAACTATTTAAACGCTGCAATTTCAAAATTGTACCAAACATATTTCTCTTATGGAATTTCCTATCCTGAAGAGTAAGTACTCTTATGATGAAGAGGCATGACAGGCCTCACTTCTCTTCAAAATTCATTTGATTAAATTTGAGAGTGTGATTGTCATTGTGAACACAGCACAGTGCACACCAACCAAATGTGAGCTCTGCCTTTGACAAATCTGTAAATTATTTCACACTATTATAGCTACACATTTAGGATATTTTCCTAGCTCTAAGGATTAAGCCTAGTCTTGGACTAAGTTGTTGTATCAATGGATATTTATATTTCAAACTCAAAACTGATCTAGGACTAGCCTTACTCCTCGACTGGGAAATTGGCCCTTAAAATGTGGAGGCCGACATAAATCACTCTGCAACAAACTCAACAGCGAAAGAATTTGCAACGTTCTGCACCAGGGTACAGTTCCCTTTTTAATTCAGTGTATTTTCGTCAAATTAAGAGCTTAACTCCTCAGAACATCGGTACGAACTTAATTTTTCCAAATTCATGAGTTCACACAAGATATTGGCAGACACACGTCAGCAGATTAAAAGAAAGGCACACACCTTTTATTAAACAACCTTTTTGCTTCTTAAAAATATTTACAAAAAATATACAGAGCTATCGGGAACGGATGCATGAACTAAACAAAGAACCAACTAAAGAATCAAGCTTCAAGAGTAATTGTGCATTAAAATGTTAACAAAGGAGGTCTAGACTAAAGAGCACGAACCGGAAGACTAACAGAGAGGAAAAAAACTAAAACAGTGTATCACTGCATCACCAACAACAAGCACAGTCATACAGCCTAAACTAGAACAAGAGTTAATTTTTCAGCCAGAAAACAATCTGCCCTCAAGTCATGCAGCCCAGTCGACACAAACACACACTAACACACCTCCAGAAGGCTATACCACAACGCAGTGTGTATATGGTTTGGGAGCTGAGATGGAAAAGTCAGATTTGCAAAGGAAGATTCCTGCCAGGCTCTTCTCCAAAAGCCCTCAATTAAAGCGACAGAGTAAAATTCGGAGGTGCTACTTAACGAAAAATAAAGCCTATAAGACTTCATTAATGTTTACCCACATTTGCACCTTAAGTAAAATTTTTGGCCAGCAGGGGCTTTAATTGAGGTTGTTGTGAGTAAACCCTGGCAAAAATTCCACTCTGGATCTGGACTTTTCTCCATCTGTTTGCGAGTGGGCTGAAGCCCTGAGACGCGGCGGGCAGACTGGCACGGTGGAACTGAAGCGAGCCGGGAGATGAGTGTAGTGTTGGAGAACGTTATTGCTGTTCGTCCTCCGGACAGGAGTGCCAGGTCAGTCTCTCCTCGTAGAAGGCAATGACCACCTGTGGGCAGCGAGTGTTGGCTTCTCGGGCCGGAACCAGGTCTGCCTCGTCGGAATCCTTCCTGCAGGAGAAAAGATTTTTGCCAAGTATTAGGTGATTTTACAAAGACATTTTTTGCAAAACGTCATTCTACACACACAAACTGAGGATGTGCTGCCCCCTAGTGACCATGATGGTGAGATTACAGCCAACAAAGAGAGAACTGACCACTAATGTGTACATGCAGGAAAAGGGGAGGGATTCAAAAGCAGTCACATTAGTCAGTCCCTCCAGGATTTTACAGGCCTTTTTGAGATTGTTGTGGCGTAAAATGCCTGATTTTGCAGCAGCTTTTCTAAATAACTGTGGTGAAAGTTGCTGTGTTTTTAGTTGCAGGAGCAAGTCAAAGTTGCGGAAAAATTTGCAATTTTATCCCCTTTTATAATTGTTTAACAATTAAAATGAAGGGAACAAAACTCATTTTTATTAACCATTAATCACAGTTATTTTTTACTTTATTTTTTAAGTAAATGTGAGGCATTTCTAATCACACGTTTCCTAAGCGTAACAAGGAAGTGAGTTCCCTGATGTATTTCTCAGTGTTTTGCACTGTGAAACATCAACGATTGGTCAACAATTCCAGAACCGTTGCAGTAATTGGTCAAAATTGCATAGTACTAATGAATTCACAGGAATTGGCTAAAGTTGCATTAATAGTCGTGATCGCAACCTCTCGAAATCCTGGAGGGTCTAATTAGTAAAGAAGTTGATAGAGGACACGCGACATTATTCTCATTATCCAGAGACCAAACTTTCACTCATAATTCAGGTAGCAAAATTTCACTAGATCACATCTCAATCAAGAAATCTTTTGTCTCTTGTAAAATACTTTTTTTTTTTAACATTCCCAGACAGTAAAGCCACAAATGTCTGAATAAAGTAAAACATCCATGATAATGTCACCAAGATACAAAATCTGCCACAAAAATCAGAGAAAGTTACATTTTGTGATAACGTGACAGCAAAAGTTGTTCTCTTAATACACCTTGACCAAGATAAAAATGTTGGTGTGTGTCCTGTACATTCGCATTCTTTTGCGGAATTACATTACCATTTCATTAAGAACATAAGCTCCCCACTGCTGTCTGTCGCACCAATGATCCGCTCCGGCTCCAGATTCCTGGCAAACCCTCTTGGCTTTTCATTCTGTAAGAAAAGGTGACATGTTGCAAGACTAGTATACAAGATAAAACTGTTCCACTGACATCCAGAAGTAAAAGATTGCAACCTGTTATAATCTGGACAGCAGCACTGCTGTTGGAAGATGCACAAACTCACCATTTCCTTCTTTTTCTTGGCTTTGCTCTCCTCCGTCTCCAGCTCGTCAGACTTCCTCTTGGTAGCGTCCGGTTTCTCTACAACACCTTTCTGAGAGTCCAGGAAGGCAGAGATCAACTCGGGACAGTCAAGATTCTCTTCAGGCTCCCAAGTGTTATCAGCACTAAAGACAAAAACATTTTGGGAGTTCAGACAAAACAAGGACACAGATTTAGGCGTGAAGAACTTTTTTACACTCCCACATCCTAATCAACCTAATACTAGCCAAGTTCTGAATGAAAACTTAAACTTAATCCAACTTAAATGTTAGTCAGACTTTTAAGAGATACTGTTTATTAATAGACTGGATATAGAATTTTTCATATTGAAACTGTTACTGATCTCATGCACATTCAGTGCAAGTCAATTTTCACTTTTGTAGGTTAATACTCCATCCAATTGTCTCCTTCTACTTCTACCTCTAGTTTAAAGTTTGTATTTAATACTTAATTTCTAGTTTAAAATGTATATTTTGTTTTCTATTTATATATTGTTTATTCTATATGCCCTATTTGTTCTTTGTTCTCCATTTCTTGTTGCACTGTGAAAACTGGAGCCACGTCGTCTCGTCTCTGTATATCTGTACAGTATATAGCAGAGACGACAAAGTTTACTTTGACTTTGAAATGAACTGAAACTTTAAACTGGCATCTTCCAAAACCATTATATACTGTGGTCTAATTTTATGCACGTTGAGGTGGGCATTTGGATAAACCGGTAACATAGTAATTAATTAATAAGGAAAGCAAGACATCAAGAAAAATTATTCTTGATTATTTTTCTATACAAGTCAAATATTATGAACCTTAACTGCAGTTACATGGTCACTCATCAAATTTCATTAGCCAAAATGATTGATGGTTTTGGTGAACTGAAGCCAATAAAAACAGCAGGTACAAATTAGCTGCCATGTGCACAGTTTATTACCTAACTTCAGGTTAACTGTGAGTTTACGTTTATCAAACAAACTACATGAATTCCAGTTTGAAAATCAAGTTTATGTTGTGCCATAAAATGACAAGTTTTGTATTTTACATAGTTACAGTTTGGGAACTGTCATCACTGGAGATTTATCATCAAGGAACAACAGCTAGAACAGAAGAGCAAATTTAATTCCCTGATACAGTAGTTCTGAATCAGTTGAAGGAATTGTTCAAGATTATGGTTCAAGTGTAATGACAAGAAAATTGTTTTTAACTAGTTAAAGAATTGGTTTTTATATATATTTCATATATCTACGCGCATTGTGTTTACTCACTCCGTGAAGCCTTTCCACTTGAGGAAAAACTCCACTTTGCCGTTCACCACCCGTCGGTCCATCACCTTCTCCACCACAAACTCTTCAGGCACCTCCACCTCCTTTTTGGATTTGGCTGCCTGCTTCTTACCCATATCTGCCTGAGAAGTGGAAGACGTGATTTATGAAGATACAAATGTCAACATTGTGTAGTTCTCATTTGCAGCTTCAACACTTCAGACTGTCCTTAAGCCTGATATCACATCATTTCATAAAACCACAGTGAGAAAGATTCCTCTTGGGGAACACCTTTCTGAGACTCCAGAAATACAAAGATTAACTTGGGACAATCAAGGTTCTCTTCAGGCTCCCAAGTGTTATCAGCACTGAAGATAAAACATTTTTGGGAGTTCAGACAATGCAAGGACATAGATTTGAAGAAAAGAACTTCTTACACTCCCACAATCTGGTGAACCAAAACAGAGCGAGAGCGTGACCGGCTCAGATTGGCTGCAGGCAGAGACAATGCATGAGAGGGCAGCAACAACAAATTTGGGTTCAAATCCTACCTGAGCTCATCACAATGCTTTGCAATGGTTGCATCAAACAATTATTTTTAAGGGACAATGTCATTGTGAACACAGCACACCACATTAACAAAACGTGACCTAGGCATTTGACCCATCTGTGATTTAAGAATTCTAAAATGATTAGGAGGTTTTGCAGGAACAAAACAGAACAAAATAGAGTTTAACATTCTGGAGACTTGTGTAAACCACCTATTTTTTTTGGAATGCAATGGTTAGGGAGTTGGGAGTGTCACCATTTCAAGTCCTGGACCAGTAAAGGCAGCACTGCGGTACTCATGAGAAAGGTACCGTCCAGAGGGCACTGCCAAAAACCTGCCCACTGCTCCTACAAGGATGGGTGAAATGCAGAGGTCACATTGTGTAGTTATGCACCGTGTGCTGTGCTCACAACAACGAATGCTCACGTTCATTTATTTTAGGAAGGGCTGGGCAATAAATCAAGTGCAACATTTTGACAGACATTTTATATTGTCTTTTTTTAAGCAGCAATTTTTAAAGCTTCCACTTAATACAAGTGTGTCCTAAACCCAGCCCTCAATATGACTAAAGCCTCACCTCCTGCTGAGCATCTTTTATTTTTCACAGCCAATCTACTAAAGTGGTTAAAATACCTACTCCTACACTACCCAAGCTAATGCTTATATGCTTTTCCTGCACTTCCAAAAGGTAATAGATTACTAGTTAAGTGTTATTTCAAAGTAATTGGCTCCATAACACTATTACTGTCTCTGAATTGTAATGGTTACATGACTCCTGCACTACCTTTGGGGATGTCGTGTAGCAAATATACTGTGGAGGATACAGCTCTTTTACTCACACTATTTTACTCTTGGTGGTAAAGCTCTCGCTTAAATGTGGGTTAAAGGTGTGTTATAACAGGTAGAAATATGTAGTGAGTAGAATTGCTGAAAATGCATTAGTTATTCATAAGTGCTGCAGCAAAAAGTAGTACATTGTTGTAAATGCATTACTTCTGTAACACGTTACTCCCAACACTGTTTGGTTATGCCTAATAAAGCAAAGATGATTCTGTTCAATTTGATCGAAAAATGATTCATTTTGAGTAGAATTGGACAAAAAACCAAAAATATCAACCCGTATAGGCATATCGTGAATTGTGAGTCGTATCGACCAATTTAAAGCCAAGCCTGGCCGCTAACATGGAGGAGGCTGGGACACAATAACAAAGCAACATGGCGCTCCACGAGCCTAGCTTATACTACAGAGGAGAAAAGACGACTTATACGTCAAACCGGGCTATATTAGCAGTGACTTTACCTCAGATTTGAAGTTAAAATCAAGAAAAATCGAGCAAATCCCTCGTCAAAATGCGGTTAAATTAACCTCGCCCGAGTCACGCCGCTAAGTCTCTCTGCTAGCGCGCTAACGCAGTCACGTGTCCCCTCACAGCGCGCCAGAACAGGCCCGAGCCGGCACTACGGCGGGTGCTTAAAGATGAAAACAGCTTCCTACTCAATATAACATTTTTAAAATCCAGAATTAAAGGAAATACAAATTTGACACGTTTCCCCGCAGGTAACGTAGTAATATGAGGCTAGCTAGGGGTGTGCATGAGTTAGCACGGTGTAGCCGGCTCACGCGACTTTAGCCTGAGGCCACGCCCACTGCAACCGAGTACAGTGGTTTAATAGCGGATTGATTCGAACATTAAAACGACTTGCATCACGCAATAGTCGTTTTAAATTAACCGAGAGCGTCGAAAAGCGTTTGCATTTTACACCTCGAAGCCGGAGAGCTAATCTGCTATTATTAGCTTACAACGGAAAATGGGAGAACAAAAAAGGAGCGAAAACGAAGCGGGAAAAACGCTGTGCAGGTTTTCGGTAACCCAGGAAACGGTAATATAGAGAGCTTCTATATATGACCTTAAATTGATGAAATCACTAGATGATAAATAGCCTGGCACTCACTACCAGGATTTTTAACAGAAGTAGCCGTTCAGATGAGAGTCTTCAACATATCTTATTGCATCCGATTCAAGCTCTCGAGATAACCCGGATTTGTTCAGACAAAAACTAAAAAACCCTACATTACAGCATTATCATTTCCTACATTTGCACTTACTTTGATTTGCAGCACAAACGCCAAGACGACAACAACACAGACAACCACACTCCCACGACCGGAGCGCCTCTGTGGCGATTGTAACGGAGACGCACCGGAAACCGCTTAGAAACGTGCGCCACGGGTTAGCCACGCCCCTGCGTGCTCACGTACAGCCAATCAAGTGAGTGGAAACAGCAGAAAGGCGGGACGTGCGTTTAAAACGTCTTAAAAGACTTGATGTTTAGGAGAACTTCCACTTTTAAATGTAAAATGCCTTTCTTTACAGGACTAATATGATATGATGCAATAGCAGTTTTCCCTCTTAAGGTTTTTTTTCTAGAACAGCAGTTCTCAATCCTGATTCTTGTGTCCATGTGCGTTTAAAACACGCCTTAAAGGGGACACGACCCTATTTGTATACTGTAAGGTCCGGGACAGTTTGCTAAACTGTCTTGATTCACTTTTAACGTTGCTTATATGATAATATGCATTTGCCAAAATATGTTTACACTAGTTTGGTCCTAGAACAGCAGTTCTCAGTCCTGGTTCTTGTGTCCATGTGCGTTTAAAACGACGCAGACACGTCTTAAAGGAGACACGACCCTATTGTATACTGTAAGGTCTTGGAAAACTTCGTGGCGAAACGTTTTGCTTAACTATTTTCATTCGTTTTAAAAACTTAAAATGTCTTTCTTTACACTATTCGAATGTGTTTTGCCTACTATAGAGCTGGAGTTCTCAGTCCTGGTTCTTGTGTCCATGTGCCTTTAAAACAATGCAGGCGCGTCTTAAAGAAGACGCGGTCTTGCTGTATGCGGTCTTGAGCTCTTGAATAACGTTGAGGCAAACGTTTTTCTAAACTATTTTAATTAATTTTTACAACTTAAAATGTCATTCTTTCCACTACTTATACATATAAGATGCACTGCCGAAATATGTTTACTGTAGCACAGCAGTTTCCCGTCCTGGCTCTTGTGTGCACGTGCCTTTAAAAAGATGGAGGCGCGTTTTAAAGGAGACATGACCCTATTTAACACTCTTGGTCTTGGGACGACTTCGAGGAGAAACTTATTTAAACGACTTTGATTTTTTAAAAATTCGAGTGGGAAAAAATACAATCCTGGAATGTACTTTTGTGCATTAAATGTGCTAAAGATTCAGTTTAATATGAATTTACAATCAGACAGTATGTAAATAAGCTTGTGGATGAAGCAACATGTGCATCATAAACAGTGAGGTATAAAGTGCATCTGTTCTTAATTCCTGTTTGCATTAAAGGAATGCATTAGGAATGATTTAGGGGAATAACTACTGCTAACATTATCTGTTTGCTTATTTTACTAACAAAAATGCATGCAGGGGTAGTTGGTAATGGTTCACCATAATCGGAAGGTCGTTGGTTCGAATCCCGGACCGGTAAAGGTACCACTGAGGTACTTGCAAGCAACCATACCCAAGCACTGCTCGCTGGGAGCTGCCCATATCAGATGCCCAAAGCTCCTTTATGAATGGGTCAAATGCATAGGTCACATTTGGTTGTGGTGCACTTTGTGCTGTGGTGTGTTTCACAATAACAAATAATCACTCACTTTCACATGTATTCTTGACTCTGCAATAACTTCTGACTTGTTCTCAACAGGGTTTGTTTAGTTGTCACTCACTGGGCGATAACTTGGTTGAACAGCAGCTGTTGCTTTCTGTTGAGCTTTTCAGGTATTAAGGACAGATGTGGACTACAATGGATCAGGTGCTTTGTTTTTGGCTTGAAAACGTATAGCCAAAGGAGACACGAGCTAAGCAGTAAGTGAATTCAAGTAAGTGATTAATTGTCATTGTGAACACACCACAGAACAGCACACACCAACCAAATGTGAGCTCTGCATTTGACCCATCCGTGAAGGAGCAGTGGGCAGGCTTTTTGGAGGGTACCTTTCTCACGAATACCTCAGTGGTACCATTACCGGTCCATGATTTAAACCGACCATCTTCCAATCACAGGGCCAACTTCCTAACCGTTACACTATCAACTGCACCAGTGTATTTGTTAAACTCCATGTTTTAAGTGTATATTAAAGCTGTATGAAGCTGCAATTTCAGTTACAATTACAGTTCGCCCCGTGATTGGAGGGTCGCCGGTTCAATTCCCGTACAGGTTAAGGTACTAATGAGCAAGGTACTGTCCCTAAGCACTGCTCCCCCAAAAAAGCTGCCAACTGCTCATTCGCGGATGGGCCAAATGCAGAGCTCACATGTGGTTGTGGTGCACTGTCGTGTGTTCACAATGACAATTAATCACCCACTTTCACCTCTTCACCTTCAATTCTTTTTTGAGGTGGAAACAATTTGCAATCCAATTTGCCTCTTTCACCAATAATGTTCTTTGGAAAGACATTTAAATAGTATATTACACAACTGCAGAACAAGAGAAACTTGAATAAGCTGCAGCTTTGCACACATCCATGCAATAACATTTGTGTAAGAACACTCTTTGCAATTTGTAGATTCCTTTCTTGCCTAAAAACAAATCTCAAATATGGTGAGTTTAGAAATTTATTTTTTAGAAGAGTAGTCCAGTGATGGCAATGATTATGATCACAGTCAAAAAGTGTTGCTCATTTCTCTCCTTTATTATCTTTAAAAACCGTATGTGAAACATGATTTTTAAAAAAAGAGCAATCTGAATGTACAACAATCAGCACACAACCATACAGGGACTAGCCACAACCAAGCCGCACACAGAATAGAAAAGCAGAGCAGAGGTTTGGGGTTGGATTCCATAGAGGTGTCTTTAACTTTGGTGACCTAGTGGCCTGAGGTAGAAATAAATATCCATTCGACAATCAGCGAGCTACAAACGACCGAATAATCAGATGTTACTAACTTCTCACGATCCTCAGGGGCAAGGCATTTTTACAGAAGCCAATAGAGGACACAAGTCAACATTATTTTTCTTTTCGTCATCTCCAGAAAACAAGTGTCTGTCAACTGAGACATTTGCACGTTAGCCATCAAGGAAGTTATTTTTTTAAATGGTGTTCTTGAGAAAATGACTTTTGTTTAGTCAAGATCATGAGAAAAATAAGTTGTGATCTGGAGATAAGGAGAAAAACAAATAACATTGACGCGTTTCCTTATGGACTTGTGTACATTTCTCAGTTAAAATGAATCTTCATTTCAAATCAATCCAACACATAACTGGCAGAAAGCTTAACATAATAAAAGTCAGAAACACAAGTCAACCTCACAAAAACAGCCAATAACAGGCAGGAAAATGTCTTTGAACCGTTCCTCTTATGGTGATGTCATTGTGGTGTAGAAACCAATAACAGAGAAATAAAGCCAAATATTAAATGAATGTTAACGCCAGGTGAAGATGGACCCAGAGAATCATCATCATCATCATCATCATCACCACCACCACCACCACATATCATCATATTCGACAGATTAACTGCGAATGACTCCAGACAGCATTGTTCATGTTTTATAATGAGTAAGGCCATTTTGCTGACATGTACCTTAAATTGGTTCCTCGTAAACATCATAAATTATGCCATGATTTCCTCTTCAAAACCTACTGGTAGGTATAAATTACTAGGGGTGCACGATTCAGAAAATCTCACGATTCAATTCGGATTCTTGGGCTCATGATTCGATACAAAATCGATTCACAAATTTATAATCGATTCACAAATCAATGCATAGATGAGTCTGTTTCCAGATTGCTGTTTTGAGTTAATTTTCCCAATCACAATGAATTAAATGTAGTTTAGGGTTATGAATGGGTTTTTGGACTGCATGAATCGATTCTGAATCGACATTTTTTTTTTTGCACACCCCTATAAAATTACTCCAAGGGTTAGTGCGAGTTCCATTCTCTTCCAAGTTCAAGTTCAAACTGCATCTTTTTTTGGGGCAAAGTCCACCAGTGACTAAATGCCTTTTTAATTATATTTTTAAGCAAAAGAAACTCACCAACATAACTTTTTACAACTCTCTAAAAAAGATTTTATGCATTTTTATGCATAAAAATAGTAAAAAAAGAAAAACTCATACATATCCAGTGTTATTTTCAACATTCTCCCCGATAGAAACGTAGATTATTGCTGTAATGTTGGAAACGTCTTTCTAGCCTCCTTTTAAAGACAGGAATAGGTGCAGGAAAGATCTCAAAATCTTCAACGACAGTTAATACCAGGGAAGAAGGTTCAGTAGAAGTGTGAGTAGCCCTTCAGGAAACACGCAGGAATCAAGTGTAGTGTTCATTCTATCGTTGTTCACATTAGAAGCAAAAAACAAACCTCAAGAAACACGTCTGTTTTCAATATTTGTTTCCAAAACCAAAATAAAGACGCAGATTGTTTTCTGATTTTACATTTTGGAAAAGAACCAAAATGAGGTGCTCATATTCCACGTAGGAAGTGGCTGATTTTTAAAACTAAAATGCCAATGTGGCTGCTCAGGTTCTGTATGTGTGACATTAAAAAACTGGCCGAGTAGGAAGACACTGAAGTGAATGGGGAAAGACCGAGGGATGATAAAAGTAAGAAAAAGACAGTGCGGGTGGAAACAGATGGAGATGCGCGCATCAAAAACACGTAGACAAGCAACACACACCGCTATAGGCCACATGTTTTAGAGTTGGAACAAGTTTCTTGTACAGGTTGACAGATATTGGTTTTCCAGGGCCAACATTAATACTGATTACTGCTGGTTAACGGGGCCGATAAATGGTATTAGAAACCAATATGCAAAAAAAAGAGAAAATCTGTCAAAATGTAGAATTTTACAAACACCAAGCTCAGCTGGAACTCCTCTCTTCACGCTGCACTCGTGTGTGTGGTGTGAGTGACAACAAGGCTTCAGTGTTGATTGGCTACTACTGGTGTGACATGTAGCCAATCAGAGGCTGTTGTGGGCGGGACATTAAATGAAGCAGTGAGTCGAGAGCAAACGGCACAGAGAGAAGAGACGGCAGTGGAGCCACAGTAGCGCCTTGTAATTACTTAATATCGATGATAGTCAAAATTAAACACTGATAACGATAATCAACAAAATGTCTAATATTGGCCTCTGATAATCAGCCCGGCCGACAATCGATCAAAACTGTAGTGGTCAGAAAAAGTGTGTGGAATAAAAAGATGGATAACAAAATGTGATGCGCAGCAAAATTATGTAAAAATCACAGAGGAAGTGTAACTGTCCCAGTATCAATGAAGTTATACATTTTTAAGAACAGTAACAATGGCAGTATATAATTGTTGATCAAGAGACATCAACCCTTGCGCTTAACAATAACCCCTAATGTTTCTTCTGTTTTCCATTTGTGCTGAAAACGGGACCTCGTTGAACGCTGTTACTCTTTTTCCATTTCAGTTTTGGAAACGCATACTGAGAGCAGTGCTTTTCACGTTCTTAGTTTTAATGTGAAAAACAAATGAGCGAATGACACACGGATCTCACAGGCATACTGCATTCACACACACACACACACAGCAGTCTTTTAGGGTTTTTTATCTTTCTTCCTCTTGACACTCTTGTCCCCAGCGGTGGTTGTGGTGGTGGTTCTCGTGGCCCGTGTTCGCGGTCGCACCGCCACCCGTCCGTTTGCTGTGCAGTAAATCATGTATCGCTCGGGGCAGAGGGGCCGGCCGTCCTCATCACTGAGCTGCTGCAGCAGGTCCGTAGAGAGCGCTTCGAAGTTCTCGGCCGTAGCGCTCAGCGCCTTGCTCAAGCGGGCCCTGTGGCGCAGAAGCGCATCCCGCTGCCGGCCCAGCGCCTCCACCTCGCCCTGCAGCCCCGCGATGGCGTCCAGCTTCCTCTTCCTACAGTTTTGGGCGGCCAGTTTGTTCTTGCCGCGGCGGCGCACGTCCCTCAGGAGCGTCACCTCGGACAGAGAGAGGCCCCGCCCTTCCAGCAACTCCAGGAAGTCCTCCACTGGCATGTTCACGATTTGCGGGGCGGTAAAGGGGAGCCCCAGGGCCTGCAGGCGACGCCCGTCCCGGCTCAGCTCCTCGGGCTCGTCGTCGTCGTCATCGTCTTCCTCGTCGTCGTCACTCATCTCTTCTTTTTTGACAACCTTCAGGGCGTGAGCCCAGTTTTGAGAGCTGTGCTCGTCGGGCGGCTGGAGCGAGTAGGCGTGGTCATGCCATACCGACTGCCAATAGCATCTCGCAGACGACACGACTCCACCCTTATTGGAGAGGGATTCGGCTTCGCTGCTGTAGCCCGTGGCTCCGCCCTCGTCCTCACACAACGAGTCGGAATTGGACGAGGTGGACGCCGAGGCGGGGCTTCGGGAGCTGCTCTCAAGCGATAGGCCCGAGTCAGAGTCGAAGCCCTCGGCACGGCTCAGCAGCTGCGAGTCGATGCTTTCCAGGCCGTCCAGACCCAAAAGGTTGATGTGCTCAAAGACGGCCTCGTCCAGGTATCCCCCCACCCTGGAGTGGGAGCTGGCGTTGTGAGAGCCGTTCCCCGATAAGGAGAAGGCAGGTAAGACCATGGCGGCGGTCGCTGAGGTGGGGGCGGCGTCCGAGTGGGAGGAGTTGGTGGACTCCAGGCGGAAAAGGGACGGCCTGTGACGAGGTTCGGTCTGCGCTCTGCTTCTCGACGGGTCTGGTCTGTAGTCTCCGCCGCTGGTTAGCATGGCGTCCTGGAGGCTGGCATCGTAGCTGATGGGATCCGGGAGGTCCACGTCCAGACCGGACATGGGATGTGGGGCTAACGATGCAAAATCCTGCTGGAAAAAAGGCCAGAGATAGATTAATAGAGACAGAGCTTGCAACCTCTAGACCAAGAAGCAGCTATGACATTTACATTTGGGGTCAGTTATCAGCACAACAGTTAGGCAGTTGGACACTGACCTCAGTGGTACCTTTACTGGTCTGGTACCTGAACCAGCGACGTTCTGATCATGAGGCCAACTCCTAAACGGTTACAATACCAATTCCAAGATTTATAACGATTTGTAGAGATGCAAGGTGATATCATATCTGAATCAGACGATAATTGCTTTACATCAGCATCAGATCGATGCTTAGATTTGTCTGATATTTTCAGCCGATATTTGATGACGCATTTATTGTACGTGGGAAAGGTAGTGCTTGTGTCAGGCATGTCCAAAGTTCGAGGTGGGATTTTATACGGCCTGCACCTTCTGTCTTAAAATGTAGTATGCATCTCAGAAAACAGCCGGGGTTGTAGCTTAATGGCTCTCTACACAGTGGCTCGTGCACATGGAGAGTCACACACGCCCTACTTGACTTGGTACACTACATAAGGCAGGAAGTGACTTTTTCTTAAAATGTTGTGCACTACGCTCAAAATGCTCCACCTTTGCTCAACACTCGCTTGACTTGGCGCTGTATTAGAAATGTCAGAACTACGCCGCTATTTTTGTGGCAAAATTGTGAGCGTGCAGTGGAACTTAAGTGGCAAGCAAAATGTCTTCTCTTTACCCGCTCAACTCTGCCTTCCTCATTTTTCGGCATCGGCAGATATAATCATAAAAAGCATCGGCCAATAATGCAAATATGTCTTGTATAAAATTAAAGTCAACTGACATCAAAAGAGGAAGACATTTTCCCTAGGAAAACCCTCAGGAGGAAAGAACTACTCACATCAAAATCTGTCAGGAAGTCCTGCCAGCCTGGGTGGAGCTCAAACCCAGAGGGAGGAGCAGCACTATTACCAAATAAAACCTAAAAAGAGAACAAGAATCACACACAATTTACAAATGTGTTCTTAAACTCACCACACTCTTAAGCAAATATACAAAACCATACATAGAGATTGGTATAAAACCATATTTAACCACGGTTTAGGTTGCTGGAGCTTTTTAATAAAGAGGAAATCAGACATTAGAGATTACTAATGAAAGGCTTGTTTCTAAACGTAATGCATGTTAAAGTTCTATAAGAACGTGAAAGTGGTTAATGACTTTTTATGGTATAAATACGCAGCTCACAAATAAAATTTCAGATTTATTTGCTGTCTAGGTGAAAAAACCTACAAAGAATATGCTTGGGGTGGTTTGTGTCTCTTTCCTACTAATATAGACAATATGGACACATGAAACATGAGAGTACAAATCCTGGCTGTCATAATGAAATTGTATAACGTGCCTCGTTTTCCAGCGCTGAGCTGTGTGTGAGATGATTCAGTGAGTCGAGGCTGATTTCTTCTTCTTCCTCTTTCACAGCCTCCTCCTCAGAATGGCTTGAGAGTGGCGGCTGAAAAAGGAGAGCAAGATGAGACAGAAGATACGTGGCACTCAACAGGCAAGTAGCAAACCAGCACCAACACTCAACACTTGTGTTTATGCACATGTTCCCTCTTAAGATTCTCCACGGTCATGGAGTGTTTTCTTTTGGAATGTAGCTCTGTGTGTGTGTGTGTGTGTGTGTGTGTGTGTGTGTTCATGACAGGTGCCACATGGTCTGAACTTCTGTGTAGAAACTCTTAGAAAACTTGAGGTTTTGGATCATAAAGTGCTTTCGCTTTCAGCAGCCCGCAGGCCACCGCTGTGCCAATTCAGCGCTTCTTGGGAGAGAAATTGAAAGGGAATAACAAGCATTTTATTCATATCTTTTTGCTCAACAAAAAAGACTGACGGAGCAGCTTGGCTTAGTTCTGTTTGGACTTGACTTTGCCAGCAAGGAAATGGCACATAAACTCACTTACAGTTATTACCTACCACTCCTACAACAGAAAATTAACATCTTATGCAAGAGGCCAGGTGAAGGCCAGACTGTGGTTAACAACACCCATGCTTACAGTAAATACACTAACTGTTTCTAGCAATTCAGTTTTTAAAATAAATTTCTTTGCTATTAGATGTCTGATAGAAACAAAAATTTTTCAAGGGAAAAAAGACAAACAATGTCAAAAAATAAGCACGTAGGTCAATGACAAACAAAGCTTCTAATAATTTTTTTTATGGAGGTCATGCATATTGGTGAGTTTGGAACAATATATCTAATGTTTGCTAAATGCCAAATATAATGTAAAAAGCATTGTTTGGTTTAAAAAAAGAATTTGTCAAAAACACATTTGGGTTAACTTTATTGAGGCTAATTAAGACCAAGTTTATGTTTACATTTAAGATATTTAGCTGTTGCTTTTCCTAATCACCATCTATGTCCAACTGCAACCACCATCACTGAACAGAGGGGCTTATGACATCAATTATCAGCCACTTACAACGCAGTTTTGCGATCCATACACATAACACAGCAATTTTATGTCCTTATGATTTATACGATAGTGTATACTTGTGTAATATGTGTTATACGATACTGTTATATAACACATACCACACCAATATTATTGCCTTTGTATGGGAGCAGTTGTTAGCGTAATGGATTGCGGGGTTGATCCCATGATCGGAGGGTTGCCGGTTCAAATCCCACACTGGCAAAGGTACCACTGAGGTACTTATGAGCAAGGTATCGTACCCAAGCACTAATCCTCTGGCACTGCCCATGTCAGCTGCTCACTGCTCCTTCACAGATGGGTCAAACGCAGAGGTTACATTTGGTTGTGGTGCACTGTGTGCCGTGCTGTGTTCACAATGACAAATAATCACTCACTTTCACTTTGTGTTCTACCATGGTGTATTCATACTATGTAAAATGGTGGTGTGTATTAGCACTTAACACACGAATTTTCTGTTCATACTGTGTTAAATGGTTGCGTATGTTAGCATAACACTTAACACACCAATTTTATGTGTAGATATTCTAACTTCATTTTTATTTTGCCTAAATTGCACAGTAAGGAGTGGATCAGGATACATTTCACTGCATGTTGTACCTGTATAATCTGCATGTGACAAATAAAGAATCTTGAATTATATAAGTATCCACTATTGCTATTTAGCAAAGTTAATAGTTAGCCAGTAAGGCAAAACTCCAAGCGTGGTTTCACTTTCTGATTGTGCACTTCAGCTGCACATGTAAACGATTTTTCCTCACATAATTGTTCATTTTAAGTCTAATTCTCTTCAATGTGGTGAAATCTTGCGGAAAATTAGACAATAAAATGAAGAGCATAGTGACGTCACATACACTTACGAGTTTAGCCCGCTAATGGCTAAAGTTAGCCGGCTAACTCTGCTGAAAGTTAACGTCTGAGTGTTAAAACGCCTCACCGGGTCGTGTCCGGTCTCGGTTCCGTTCTCTTCGTTCTGCTGGTACTGGTTCTCGTCGCTGTGGTCCGGTTCCACGCACGGTCGGTCCGGTACCAGGTGCACGAGCCAGGCGCTGAGGCGCGTGGGGAACCGGGCCGGTGATCCGAGCGCACGCACCTCACTTAGCAGCCGCCGGCTTGTCAGGTAACGGTCAAGTTCGGGGCACTTCGGGTGCACTTGGTGTCCGGCGGCAGTGTCCCGGTACCGGTGGAAGGGGGTCTGTATGAACGCCGAACTCGGGCCGCCGTCGATTTCCACTAACGGCGAGAAGTAGCCGCTGAGGTAGGTATCGACGTCTACGCGCACCCCGATCAGACTCAAGAGGATGGTGAACTGAATCAGACCTTCCGTGAAGTATTTCTTCACGTACTGCATGGTGTCGTGAGATTCCGGTGGCTGTCGGTGAAATAACAAAAACCAAAAGCCGTTACCGTGAAACAAAAGGGGGGATAAAAAGCTCCCCCCTGAAAAACAAAAGAGCACGCGTTGCCGCTCCTGTCAGACAAAGAGAACAAGCCCCGGTCTTGTGGAACGCCATCAATGCAAAAAATACGTCACACAAAGGTCTCAACGGGTTCCCACTACATGCAGCAGAGAATAAGCTTACTGTTGATTCTCCCTTAAAAAAGGTTAGGTTTCTGGGTAACAGTTGCCGTTTACATTTGGCGCCACAAATTTGTAGCAACGTCATATTTTCACATGCAAACTAGATGTGTGGCAAATTGCGGTGGGCTTCTAGCAAACTTTGTGAAAACCTTATGCACCATTACAAAAACAAAATGTTTGTGGCAGGTTTTCGGCAGATTTGTGGTATTTGCCAGTTGTTTACAAAAAAAATATTGGCAATAATAACTTCTGGCGATAAATCACCAAATTATTGGCAAATACAGTTGGCCAGTGGCAGTTTGTCATTGTTGCCAGAACATTGCCTCAAGTTTGCCACTAGTGGTTGACAATGGCAAACTCCACTGTTTGAATTGTGTTACTCGTTACACTATTTAAAAATGTTATTTCACTACTCGTTACGTGTTACAAATCTCCAAATTCACTGTGTAGAAATACATGCACAAACAAGATTTACTATGAGGTGCTTGGACAGGTTGCTCATTGAGTGTGCAGCGGTTGAAAGGAGGTTCTCACTTGGGCATCGCTTGCATTTCACTGAGAACATTTAAGAGAATATATTACCACTGCAGGCAACTTGCGGCAATGTTCTGGCAACAATTGCCACTAGTGACAAATGTATTTGCCAGAGATTCGCCAAAACAATTTGCCAGTAATGGTAAACTTGTAGTGAACTTTAGGTGACAAATTTGCCAGGTGCATAAGTTTTCCAGAAAGTTTGCTAGAAATCCACCGGAAGTTTGCCACAAACCTAATTTGCATGTGAAAATATGACATTGCTGCACAGGTACAGCATATTTTGCCATAAGTCTAAAATGTTTGTAAAGGTACTTTTTTGAGTAACTTCCCCAACACTGCCTGTATAGAGAGAATAATATGCTCTAATATTGAGCCGTGGTTGTTTTTGAATCACCGGCGTTCCACACGGCCTAAACGTTCACGCTACCACCACCGGTTTCTGGCAACTTCCTCACATGACATGTCTAACTGGGCGCCGCACCTCACACGTAACGCCGGTAACGGTACATACTTAAACACCGGAGTCCAAATTTAATTGTTATTGTTAACTTAAGTATTAAAATCGTACTATAAAATTCAGGTAAAATCACAAAGCGGCGCGGTTCTTCCCCTAATCCCTCACAGGAGACCATGGCGAATTTGCATAATGCCTTGGGACCCGCATAGCAACCAGGCTCCGATTGGTCAACCAGCTGACCGGCTCACTTTTTCAACCAATCACAACGAGACGTGATGACCGCTAATACACACGTCTGAACGGATTTTTCGTTATAAACGCGTCAAAACTCGGAAACCGTCACAATTAACAAGCGATTAAAAACATGGTGTTAAAAATCCTCCACACTGGCCACAAAGAATATTTTACTTACATAATGTTGAGGGTTGATTTAATATTCTGACGTAACTCCCGGTTACTCCCTCACTCGCTTGACCCACTGACCCGTTTCAGTTCACCGGGCGTGTCCCATTTCTCCACAGCTCAACCGGGTTTAAGACAATATATGCTGCCTTGGCGAAAAATGCTACCTAATGGGTTATCATTTCCATTTGTTATAAAGGTATAACCATCACTGTAATATGACATGTTTGTTAATGGTTTATGATTAACGGGTTAGAGCACTGCGTGCAAAAAGATATCAACAGCTGCTAGAGGTCAGCTGCAATTACAGTAAATATGGAACAAAATGTGAACTTTCAATGTCAGGTTGTTTTAATAAATTGAAATAAACGATATACACAATTTGAACTTTTAACATGTTATCACTGTACTCTAATAATTCTTATATTAACAGTAATGTAAACGCACCCTGTATATTTACAGAGATTTACAGATATTTTAACAGAAGTCACTACATATTCAATCTTAACAGCCCACTGTTAAAAATACTGTCATTATAATCCTGTGTCTATTCATACAGTGTGCACTTGTCCTAAATTTTACAAGAGAGTCTTCTGTGCCACCTGCAGGTTGAACAGCGTCGTTACAACACTAATAACCCAGGCGTGTAGAAACATCATATAATTTATATTATTTATAATGTGTAGAATTGAAACAAAAGTATTAAAACTGAAGAGAAAGAACAACAAACATACTAGAATCAGATATTACAGTAGTGTTACTATAAAACATTATAAATGCACTATACATGACACCATAAATTCTGCATCTTAAGTTCATACAACAAACTTGTCAGAGTTTGTTACAGAGACACCATGATAAACAAAGTTTGGAAAGATAACAGACAACTACATATATTTTAGAAAGGCATCTTATATCTGTTACATTATTAAAATGTGCTTTTGTAAGCCTATGCTTTATCTACAATTGTCTTTTCATTCTAAAACATTAATCACAAGTCATTTCAAAGAACATCAAAGCAGTACTAACAGTAAGTACTGTCAAATTGGACTGCTACTCCTAAGTCAAACTTTCCCAATTTGTCCAGATTCCACCTCTTGCTTTACTGACAGTCTTGAGTCTGTTGGGAGACTACATTATCAACTTTGCACATGGAGACTGAGCAGTATTTGTCCAGGGTCCTAGTGGTACCAGAAGTAGAAGGAGCAGTGGGCAGCTGATGTCCAGCACCCGGGAAGCAGTGCTGGAGAGCGGTAACTTGCTCTTGAGTACCTCAGTGGTACTTTTACCGGTCCGGGACGTGAACTGGCAACCTTCTGATCCTCCCTAACTGTTACACTACCAACTGCCACCTTAACATTTATATTAGTAAAGCTAGACTTAAATCATCCAACTAAATTACAGCCAGCTGAGTTCCTTCATTAATGTCAGCGTTTCTTGTTTTTGATTTTTATATTATTTTTCTGAGCTGTAGCTGTTATATCTTTCACTCAAATTATAGGTTGCATTGAGTAAATAAAGGAAAATGGAAAATTATTTTTCGGCGTTTTTTGGCTATGAAACAAAAAGGAATATTTTGAAGGGGGTTATTATTTTTTTCTACCCACTGGGTAAAATTAAATAATATTAAGCTACTTAATGCCTGGAAAGGTCGTAAAACAGGGGTCCCCAATCACCAGGCCGTGGGTCATTTTGTGCCGAGCCGCACAAAAAATATTAAAACCTTTCCCCCAAAAAAATTTATGTTATTTTTATTTACCATTGCAGTTCGTTGGATGTTTTAGTTCCGAACACTTCCATCTGTGGCTGATAGGTGGCGGTAGTTCAACTCACTTGGTTGCCAACCACCATTAAACTCCAGGGAAGAAGAGAGGTCTGCGCGCCCCTTTCCTTCACTTTTTATAATTTTTGCAAAATTTTACATTCATAAATGTAAATTTACTAAGTGTAAATCTCTCATTTTAATTTTCAAAGTGGATCTTTTAAAATATTTGGAGAGTATTAAGACTTCAAAATATTATAGCCCTTCCATAATAATTTATTTTTGTAATGTATGTTGTATTCAAACTAAGCCTTCAAACTAACCCTATCAAAATGAGTAAAAAACAAAAACTGCTGAAGAGCTTCTTTGAAGAGGGAGAAAGACCCAATGATGATGCAACAGAAGACCCCAAGACTTCCAACAAAAAGAAAGCCGTATTTAAAATACCACACCAAGAGTCCTATAAATTAGGGGTTTATCGCTTTATTGTCTTGTTTCTTACACGTCAAATGAAATTTGTCCGTGGTTCCAAAACGGTTGGGTACCACTGCCTTAAAAGACAGGAGAATTCCTAAAGCATCATCACCACCAAGTTCCACAGGACGTTTGTTTCGGACAGAAGGCGGAGGAGTAAAACCGTTTCCAGTCCCCAGCCCCCTGATTGGTTGGTCTCTGTCAGGAGCGGGGCGGGGCTTAGTCCACAACACAATTACGTCACCAACCCGTCGAACCCACGTTAAGGCCTAAAACGCTGTCTGTTTTTCTAGACCTGGTCAAAGATTTATAACATTTGAATGCTAAAATTGAAATCTCTCTGTAAGGCTAATAAATAATTAACTTTGCTAGGAACGAGGAAGCGGTGTGCATTAAAAGGAAATTTGTAATGTTTTAGTGGGTAAAAACCTACTGCATATACAAATTAATCCAACATGAGATTCTGATAAATCAGTAAAGTTCAGATTACAAAACACATTTTTAAAACTCGGAATAAAGTGAAGGCACCAAATATAAGGGAAAAAAGAAAAGAAAAGAAAAGTTGGTAGGATTTTTGTATAGAAAGATTTTAATAGTCAAATAATAGCAATGCACCTTTATTTAATAATCTAGTATGTAATAATAATAATAATAATAATGTTAGCCTTTTTAATATTTCTCTTTAATTTATTTATTAAACATTATTGCACAGTAACAAGATCGATTAAGGGCACATTCAAGATTCTTTATACCTCAAACTACCTCACACCTGCACTTTACATACCTACTGCCTACTGTTTACATCAGGCACACTCAGATGCACTAGAGTTAATAAAATAACGGTATACTCCTTCCCTCAATTGATGTTCTCAATTCTACATCTAACCTGTGCAGCATGATAATCATGTGCAATATCAGTCTTTAAGGTTTACATCCCCACCTTCAATAGTACTGGAGTGTTGTGTGTTGTGTATTTATTGTTCTGTCTATTTATTTATTTTGTGATTGTTTTTGTATTGTGATGCTCTTGCACTCCGTCTGTCATAAGCTGCTTGGATGCTGATGCTGCCAGTGTGTCATAAAACATTACTAAGCAATACTTGTTTACACTAAGCAATACTTGTTCACATTCCATCTCTTCACTAAATGTCACTTGTGTACTGTATTATTGCATTCGTTCTGTATTTATTGCGTTGCTTGTTGCACATTCTGTCCTGTTGAATGTAATGTTTCTGTGTTACTATATGTTGCACCGGGGCCATGGGGAAATGGGGACATCACACTTTGTACTTGTATAAAGCGACTGATGACAATAAAGTACCTTGAACCTTGAACCTTTATTTGTCACATACATAGTTATACATGTACAACACGCAGTGAAATGTATCCTGAATCGGTCTATTTTTGACTATATTTTGTATTTGTGTAACTGTGCATGTGGCAATTTAAGAATCTTGAAAATTAATAGTAATGTAAAGTAATAGGAATAAATGAAAAGTTATAGTAAAGTAACATGTGATTAGCATTTTACACGATGCATTAAAATGATATACGTGTATGAATATAAACTGAATTACGGAAATAATGTAATTTCTGACGGAAGTAATATTAGTTTGTCTGTAATAATAATTATAATGTAAAGTAATTAATTAAAATTATTGAAAATAATTCAAATAAAATAATGTGTGTGTGTGTGTGTGTGTGTGTGGTAGGCGTTCGGCTCAAGCAGCCTGTCTGCTCTCTGCCTGCTGGCGTAACGCGCGTGATTGACAGCCGACGTGTTATCCCAATCAGAGCAGCGCCTTCCTTATACGCTCTGTCATTGGCCCTGTTGTTGGAGCCTGGAATGGGGCTAGGGCGTGTGGTGGCGAAGGGCGGGTTTACAGATGGCGATTCGGAGCCATGTCACATGACGACACAAAACCAGCAAAACCAGCTGACAGGGGCGTGAGGTTCAACAACGCGAAAACTGCGCTAATAAGCTTAAAGATGTAAGAATCTTATAATTCTCATTCTCAGACGATTCCAAAAAATGAATTGTGTGCAGAAGTTAATATAGGCACGTTTAAAATATTAAGATAATCTAATATATATATATATATATATATATATATATATATATATATATATATATATATATATATATATATATATATATATATATAATTTTTTTTTTTCACTGTTTCTATTTCAAAACAGTAAATGTACATTCCATATAACTGTGTTAGTAAGAATGAACAATGCACACACAGTTCTTAAAGCAGACTATCACATATAAGAATAAGATAAAAATAAATAAGTCTTACCCAGAGTGACTGAGAAGGCATCTGGATGTAGCCGAACCTTAACGGAAGTCTAAAGAACAATCTATTATGTTTAGTATTTTGTCATAACAATGCATATTGTACCTCTATGCAAAGCAGGGTTAGGAAATTAATCAAAAATGAATCAGATCCGACATTCACAAACCACCACCTGGTCCATTTCTGCTATTTAGTTATTTTTGCTGTTAGCAGGAGTACTCAGTAGCCTATAGTTTGCTTTTGTTTATATAGCTTTAATCTGAAAGCATATCAGAGAGCAAGAGAGAGGGAAAACAAAAAAATGAAAAGAATGTAGAGAAGGGGGGAGAGAGAGAGAGAGAGAGAGAGAGAGAGAGAGAGAGAGAGAGAGAGAGAGAGAGAGAGAGAGAGAGAGAGAGAAAGAGAGAGAGAATGAGGCAGGGCTTTGACAGGTGACAGACAGACAGACAGATATATTGGTGACAGACAGATAGATAGATAGATAGATAGATAGATAGATAGATAGATAGATAGATAGATAGATAGATAGATAGAAAGTGAAAGACCAGAGAGAAATAAAGGGGCAGAGAGGAGAGAAAAAGAGAGGGAGAGAAGATGAGAGAAAGAGGGAAATGAGAATGAAAGATAGAAGGATAGATAAAGGGGGAGACAGAGAGCCGACAGAAAGAGGGAGTAAAAAAGAGAGAAGGAGAGAGAGAAGGACAATGGTGGCTGAATTTTCTAAAATTTTCTGATTGCTGTGGAAATAAACTGATGTTATTTTCTATTATTTTAAAGCTGCATGGATTAAAAATCCATGTTTTTCAGGAGTTAGGTTTGAGGTGTGTGTGAGAGAGAGAGACAGAGAATAGGCGGATATTCAACACCAAGACACTGAGAGGAGTTCAGAGGAGACTTTAGTTATCGTCTGATGCATTGGCCCACTGAAATCAGAGACCGCCCCTCCTGCAGGTGATCAAAGGCTTCAGGAGCCGAGACTGCTACTTGCTCACTCTTCAGGAGCCTGCTATCCGTCAGACCCACTTGAAGGCTATATGTTTTCGCCGTCGGGAAAGAAAAACAGAAGCGACTGATGAAGGGACAGAAGTCAGGAAAATGGGAAAATTGGCTCCTAATGACAGATGAGGGTGTGTTCACATATCGGTGTGTTATATTCCCAACATGCTACACATGTTCTATGCTTATTTGAGTGTGTGTGTCTGGGAGTGTGTGTGTGCAAGGCAGGTGTCTTATTCCTGCCTTTGAACTTTAGCCCAGTTGAGAGGAGGAAGGTGTTGAGAGTGACTCTCCCACCTCTTTCCATTTGAACTTTAACCTTGAGAAAGTCTTCACCCTCCTCCTCCTCTAGATGGCAGGGGTCAAAGGTGAGAGGTCAGAGTGTTTTGGAGAGTGTAGGAGGACTGGAGTGACCTGACTTCTCATGAGGCAGAATTGAGACCCTCAACACTAAGCCTGAGGAGACAAACCCCTCTGTAATCAAGCAAGAGGCACACACCTCTGGTACATATAAGGCGACCAAAGTTTTAGATTTACAGGGTAAATATTCTTTCAATAATCCACAAAAGAAAATGTTAAAAGTGTTCTGGACTATCTCTATCATAAAAAAAAAACTAAGATGGTCCAATATTAGATACTTCTATGGTCGCTTTAATTTTGCTACACCAATAATTATGATTTCATTATGACCTCATTCCAAGTAGTAAACAAATGGTTTGGAAGTAAGTTGCCAATATTTGTAGATATTTTAAAATGTTTTTAAGGGTCAGCGAAAAAAGTTCCTTGCAGAAGATTAAATGAGAATTCAGACTTATGCGCATAATAAGACTCAGGAATATCATGCAGTGGAAGAATACCCTGTTCAACTGGGATTTGGGAATGTAATGAAAAGTTGTTATTTTATTATTGAAACATAGGAGCAATTGTCCATTTTCCTCATTTAATTCTAGAAAAATACGAATAAAAAAAGTTAAACTGTTGTTATTTTGTAATTAATCACTTGTCAGTGAAATTTTCACGAACTGCTGAAAAGTGCTTTCCTGTAAATTCTCGGTACTTGTGAAATGTCTTTTATTTGGTTGGTGTGAGAATGTACTTTTCTGGTGGGGACATTTTTCAGCCACCTGTATATATACATACAGTAGTCATTTCAGATATATTGGTGCTCTATTTGTCGTTGGTGCTCGCTCGAAACAAGCTTGAGGGCTGAAACTGGAAGTGACTCATTACAGCGCCTTGTGTTTTGCACACCCCACCAAACATCTCGAGCAGCACAGCAATTCTCGAAAGTTCAGAATCAGCGACATTTGAAACGTGGCAGACTGCACAAATGCTGTACTTTACATTTTGCAGCACCCTGTTGTTTTGTGCTCAACTTGGTCATTGGAAGAGTCAGTAGCTGATAGACCGAGTTGTTTCTGCCTATGTTAAGCACATGCAAATACCGTGTTATGTGTCGCTTATCATGGCTATGCTAAATTGGTTGGTCCATAAGTTAAAAATGAATGACCAGCCTAGTTAGCCGAACAGAAAGGTGAACAGGATCAGCAACTTGAAGATGGAAAACAGGATGATTCAGGGTATAAAAAATCTCCCATCAACTCTCATGTGGCAAATGGAACGCATCTCAATTGGTTTTCACTGTATTTTTTAGTGATAATGTGTAAACGAAATACATATATGGCGTTAGGTATATCGTCAACCCAACTCATCCAAAAGGAAAAGATTAATGGTACCAGCCACATAGTTGAAATAATACCCACTACAAGTAAAAGTACTCATAAGTAAAAGCACAGTGCAAGCTCATTCAAAATCTCTAAAGTTGCTTTTTAGTCGCTGATGTTTATCGTCAAATATTCCCTATCAGTGAGAGTAACTGAGCGCCTCGGCTCCAATAATACTGCTGAATAAAAAAAAAGATAGAATTGTGTCACACTCTTTATCTTTCTCCATCTCTTTCTCATTCTCTCTCTCTCAATATAAACACACACTTACACAGCAATATCACACCTCTCACACACAATACAAGTGAGTAGCTTGGATCAGCTTATATTGCCTCATTAGCCAAGAGGATCAGTATATGTGTATGACATCATGCTAGTTCGGTCATCGCTATGTGATGTTGGACCGCCAAGTGTAACTGAGAACACACACTGAAGCCACACAGTTCTGAGAAGCTACTTTAACACAGACTAAACACACACACACACACATCAAGATGCACGCTTGTGATTAAAGAACACTGAGAAACAGAATGAGACGCTGTGTGTTGTTCTTACTGATCTACTATCAAGGATAAGCCTACACTGAAAGCCAAGAAGTATCAACACCATGTAGAGCCAGGAGAAGAGGAGAGAAGAGAAAAAGAGGGAAAGAAGAACGAAAGATAGAGGAGGGGGGAGATAGAGGGACAGAAAGAGGGAGAAAAAAGAGAGAAGATAAAAGAAAGAACGACAGAAAAGAAGAGAGAGACAGAGAGGATAAGAAAGGGTCAGAGAGAGAGAAAGAGAGTGAGAGAAAAACAGAGAAGAAGAGAGAAAGAAGGAAGCTAAAGACAGAAAGATAGAGAAACTGAAAGATAGTGTGAGGGAGAAAAGAGGAAAAAGAAGGAAAGATATAAAGAAAGTGTGTGAGATAAAGAAGCAGAGGGAAGGGGGAGGAAAAGAGAGAAAATAATGAGAAAGAGAGGAAAAAGAGACAGAGACAGAGAGGGACAAAAGAGAGCGAGAGATGCAGAAATAAAGTGAGAGAAAGAGATGCAGACAGAGAGGAAAGAAAGAAAGAACAAAAAGAAGTGGAATAAGGCTCTGGCAGAGAAAAGAGAAGAAACAGTTTAACAACTTTCACACACACACGCACACACAGCTCCATGAACACACTCCCCTGTAAACAGCAGGGTTGGGAGGAACAGTGGAGAGCTGTGTTTTTGTGTGTTTCACATTCTGGGCTTCTACTTGTGTGTGTGTGTCTGTGGGTAAGGAGAGTGTGTACCATGAGTGTGTGTGTTCATGAGTGTGTGTGGGCAGGGAGGTGAATAACACAGACGCATGAGATGTGGGTGCTGGAAAGGCAAAGTCGTTGTTTTGACATAAACACAGCCTGAAAGTGCAAAGGCTCAAGGTGAGGTGCAGGGTGTGTGGTGTGTGTGTGTATGTGTGTGTGCGCGAGGGTGGAGTTATGTAAAAGCCCAGAGCTGACTGACGTGAGGTTTGCTTAAAAATGTTCAGGGTGAGAATAAGAGAGATGGACATGAAATTACTCTCACACACACCTTACACACTTCAATAACGCCACAAAGAGCCGAGAAACCTCCCAATGTGGGGATTCCTGAATTCTGATTTCACATCAATTCAACAATGGGGACCTTGTGTCATTGTGTGAGACGCAAAACCTAGTTCTGTGTTAATCAGTCCCAGACAAGACTCCAGACCAAAAAACTGACCTTGAGACCGGGCTCCAGTACAACAACACTAACCTACACACACACACACACACACACACACCACCACAACTCCCAAATCAAAACCAAAATGAAAAGAAAAGGGTGTGTATGAATACGTGTGTGTGTGTGTGCAAGTGTAAGTGTGTGTATAACTGTGTGTCCGTGGTGTAAGATTTCTACTAAGAGGTTAGAACACAAAAAATGTTTTTGAATATCAGCTTAAACCACTTCACACCTCTGTCAGATCCTCTCAGTCTCTCACTCTCTCTCTGTCTCTGTTTTCCTCAACCCTCCTCCTGTCTTCCTTCCCAACATCGCCTTTCCTGTCTCCCTCTATCTCTCTCTCCTTCTCCATTTCTCCCTCTCTCTCTCCATCTCTTCCTGTTTTCACCTATCTCTTCCTCTCTCTCTTCCTCCTTTACTTTATTTCTTCTACTCCTCCCTTGTTTTTTCTTCACTCTATCTTCCTTTCTTTCATTCCTTCTCCCCTGTCTGTGATCAGTCAACCTGCCTCCGTCGTGATGATGGACAGTATTGAAAGACGATACTGCAAACATGAGAAACGAGGGAAGAATGAAGGAAATAAGGCGGCTGACGGAGAGAAAGCAGAGCAGGAAGGACAGAGACATTTGCGGCAAAGAGGAATAAATACAGCCATGAGCCGGGAATGCGTGGAAGGATTTTACCTAGCGAGGTGTGTGTGTGTGTGCATGTGTGTGTGTGTGTATGTGTTTACGCATGTGATACACATCTGCGTAATGAACACAAACAACTTCAGAGTCGTCCCAAACCCAGTAATCTGCAGTAAACATCAGCTCTCACTTCCTTTACCCTCACTATTTACATTTCACTAAACACGGCGTGTAGTGTGTGGGGGGTATGTGTGAGGAGTGTGTGAATAGAGTGTGTGTGAGGAGGTGAATGAGAGTGTGTGTGGAGAGGTGTGAATAGAGTGGGGAAAGGAGTATAGAGTAGGGGAGAGAATAGAGGGGGTGAGGAGGTGTGATCAGTAGAGAGGTAAAATGTGTGTGGGGAGGAGTGTGAATAGAGTGTGTGAGTATGTATAGAGGGGGAGGAGTAAACAGTGTGGGAGGAGGTGTGTGAGCAGGCATGTATAGAGGTATAGTGTGTGAGGAGAATAGAGGGGGAGAGGTGAAAACAGGTGTGTGTGAGGAGTGTGTGAATAGAGTGTGTGTGAGGAGTGTGTGAAACAGTGTGAGTGAGGAGTGTGTGAATAGAGTGTGTGTGAGCAGCATGTGTATAGAGTGTGTGTATAAAGTGTGTGTGAGGAGTGTGTGAATAGAGTGTGTGTGAGGAGTGTATGAATAGAGTGTGTGGTGAGCAGATGGCAGAGTATGTGGGAGAGGTGAATAGAGGTGTGTGTGAGGAGGTGTAATACAGGTGTGTGGGAGAGGGGGAGAGAGGTGTGAGGAGTGTGAATACAGTGTGGGGGAGAGGGGTATAGAGGTGGGGAGAGTGTATAGAGGGGGAGGAGGAAGAATAGAGTGTGTGGGGAGAGGGGGAGAGGGGGTATAGAGGTGGGGAGGAGGTGTGTGAATACAGTGTGGGAGAGAGGTGAATAGAGGGTGTGGGGAGAGGAGAGTGGTGGGAGGAGTAAGAATACAGTGTACGAGAGTGTGTGAATATGTGTGGGGAGAAGTGTGTGAAACAGTGTGTGGGAGAGTAGATAGAGGTACAGGTTGTATAGAGTGTAGAGGTAGAGGTGTGTATAGAGGTGTGTATAGAGTGAGAGTGTGAGGAGCGTGTATAGAGTGTGTGTATACAGTGTGTATAGAGTGTGTGTATAGAGTGTGTGTACAGGAGAGTGTATAGAGTGTGTATAGAGTGTGTGTATAGAGTGTGTATAGAGAGTGTATAGAGTGTGTATAAGTGTATAGAGTGTGTACAAGAATGTATAGAGTGTGTGTAGAGGTATAGAGTGTGTGTATAGAGTGTGTGTATACAGTGTGTATAGATTGTGTGTATAGAGTGTGTGAGAGTGTAGACAGTGTGTGTGAGTGTGTGTATAGAGTGTGTAGTGTGTGTATACAGAGTGGTGAGCGCAGTACATATGGTGAAGAGGTGTGTGGCAGAGTGTGTGTCAGGAGCGCAGGAGACAGTGTGTGTGAGAGTAGAGTGTGTGGGAGAGGGAGAGCAAGTATAGAGACAGTGTGTGAGGAGCGTGTATAGAGTATGTGTGAGAGGGAAAGGTGTGTGTATACATTAGAGAGTGTGTATATGTATGGGAGGGGAGAGGGAGGGGTGTAGAGCATGGGTATGGAGTAGGAGGACTGTGTGTGTGAGGAGCATGTGTGAGAAGTGGTATGTGTGTGTGTGTGAGAGTTCAGGTGGTCAGGTGTGTATAGGGCGCAGGAGAGTGTATAGAGGCGTGTGGTATACATTGTGAAAGAGTCTGTGTAGAGGTATAGGGTGCAGGGAGGAGTGTGTGTATAGAGTGTGTGTATACATTGTGTGTGAGGAGTCTGTGTGTAGAGTGTGTGTATAGAGCGTGTGTGAGAGTGTGTGTATACATTGTGTGTGAGGAGTCTGTGTGTAGAGTATAGAGCATGTGTAGAGTGTGTGTACAGAGTGTATGTGAGGAGTGTGTGGTGAGAGAGAGAGAGGAGTGGTAAAAGTCTCTGCTGGTGTTTGGCATCTGATTGGGTGACATGACTCCAGCTCCGGCTAAGATGAGTTAGGGGGTTAGGTGTGTGTGTGTGTGTGTGTGTGTGTGTGATGCTGTACAGAACATCTTGCCTAAAGCCTTGCCAAACATAGCTGCTGTGTTTGGGTTTCATGCCTTCCCCAAATCAAGTATTCCTTGAGCCCTTCCTTTGTGTAGGGTGTGAGTGTGAGTGTGCGTATAGTGAGTGTGTGTGAGAGTGTGTGAGGCAGGTGAGTATAGTGTAAAATTCCTGTTCTGGATTGCTGTTTATTTATATCAGTCTTGAGTTTTAATCATGCAGATGCTGAAGAAACCCTGTCCCATTAAAGTGTCTGGGAACGCTACACATAACACAACCTGTGTATGTGTGTGTGTGAAAGGTATGTGTACCACACAAAGTTTGTGTGTGTAAAGGTAGAATGGGTATTTGGTTAGACCTTACCCTAAAATAACTTTTCTTGTTTTTTGGGAGCTTTGTGGAGACATGTGAGAGGTCCCCATGAAGACAACTGACTTTATAGTAATGTTCATGTTTTATTTAGAGAAAATCCAAAGAGGTAAAGATGATTTGTTGTTGAGGTTAAGGTTAGGATCAGGTTAGATTAGGTATAGGTGCAAAATTACAATATTACCCAGTTATTGGCGGAGAGCCTATGGAGTTATCTCACAAAGAAAGTAATAATAATAAGATTGTAAAGAGCTGTATAGTAGATTTAGTAGGTAATAGAGGTGTTAAAGGTGTGTGAGGTGTTAGAGCCAGGTGGGTGTTAGAAGTGTGTACAGAGCTGTGTAGGTATGTGTTAGAGCTGTGTGTTAGAAGTGTAGTCTAATTGTGTGAACTTGAACCGTGACCTGGTCAAATCGATCAGCGACATGTTGCTTTTAGTTTGTTCGGTGATCGAAGTATATCAGTTAAACTCCCAAGATCCATAAAGGCACCACTGGAGGTACTGTGAGTATAGTAAATTTACTGCTATTCATGGATGGGTCAATGGAGCTCACATGTGTTGTGGTACCAGTTGTGTTCAATAATTTATCAAAACAATCGTCTTTAAACTTAATAGCTCGTGATGTAAAACAAGCATTGAAGCTCACGACTATAAGGGAATGCATCATCCAAGAAAACACAGTTTTTTTCCCTGAAAAGCCAAAAGCAGCTATATTATGGGCTGTAAATTGAATCCAAATCGCTCAAATCAACCAAAAACTTTTAGCATTTCTTTTTCATTTTCAATTGACAAGATTGTTTTTCACTCATTTTATAATGTGCTAGGCTAGTACGTAATTAAGAAATTGCATTTTTGTTATCAAATCATTTAATCTGTATCCAGATAGATACCACTGGATGGGGAAGTGTTGCTTCTGTCAAGCGTTTGCTCTCATCTGTGCCTAAAGTCCTGACAGGCCTGCCCACGTAATTCCCTGAGCAGGTGGCTAAGTGGTTCAGATACGAATAAATTCACTTAAAGGGAGTGTAGAAGACAGCTTTGTTACCGCAGTTGAAGATAACATTAGATTAGCTATAGTTTTATTTACATTTGTATTATGGAGTGTCAGCGAAGTAGTTTCACTCTGTGATAGTATGAGAAGAGAATGTGTGTAGCAGGTGGTGTGTGTGTGTGTGTTTGGCATCGGTTCAGTGTGTCTCACTCCTCCAGCAGAGTGGTGAAGTGTAGTAATGACTCCCATAAGTTTGAAGAAGGAGGGATAAATGGACGACAGCTCCTTCTCTTTCAATTACACAGCTATCACTAACACAACTCTCACACTCTCATCTGTGTGTGTGTGTAGTAGCTGAAAGAACTGTGTGTGACTTAGACGCTGACATAAATGTCAGCGATATTTTCATGGAGGAAAAGTTGTTCCGCGGAGATAGCATGGAGTTATTTTTGTTGGTGTACCCTGAGCACTCCAGTGGAACCACCAGCAACGGCACTGCACACATCTCAACCTGACCTATCTCAATTCTGTTCACATGGTACTGTGTTATAAAAGTGGCAAAAAAGCAGCCAATCACAGGCTTATCACGCTAAATGCATCATAAAATATCAGCTAAAAATATTGGACAATTATCCGACGATTCCATATGATTCTGACATCATCGTATATCAATAAAAATAACAGTTAAAAATAAGTTTTAAGTGGTTTAAGTTTAAGTTCAAATGCACTGGATTTGAAAAGCAATGGGCCGAACTATAATGTGCTGCAGTTAAAAATATAATGTATATAATAGCATATTTAGGTGGTGTGTGTGTGTTTCTGTACTTAAGTGAAGTTAAAGAGAACCAAAATGAGTTTTTAAATCAGGAGAAGGAGGACATGGAAGGAGTGACTTTTTAGTGGTCTCCTCACTTTTTAAACTGCTTACATAAAAAAATACAAGTTTATTTGCAAAACTAAAAGTGTAGAAAGATTAGTTTTGGTTACTGAGGTTGGAGGATAGGGGTTATGTTTAGGCTAGGTGGAAGGCTAATGTAGCAATGTAGAAGTCAATGGAGGTCCTCACTACTATAGTAGCACAAGGATGTGTGTGGGGTGTTAGGAGTAAGGCCACTGGGAGCTGGTGGTTGTGATAAGCCTGCAGATTACAGCTCTGCCTTAAATTAACCCTATTTCAGAGCAATGAGGCCTAACTAAAGCTCATTAGTGCAGTTTGAGTAGGCTGAGGGACAGCAGGGAGAAAACACCATCGCTTCCTCCATCCCTCACTCACGAAATTACAGAGAATAATATAAAGCTAAAACTAGACCTAAAAAAGTCAAAAATAATTAACATATCCAGTTTGATTTTACGTGATACTTTAAGTCATACTTTAAGTTGGACCAGGTGGATTTTGCACAATCCCAAGTGAGTCACAGACCGAACCCTGGGCTGACGCCAACACACCACAGGGCACACACACAATCACACTCTCACTCACACAATCCTTGTAAATTAAATGAAATTTTATCAAAAAAAATTATGAATGAACTTTAACCTGTAAATCCAGGTTTACATGTTAAACCTGAAACTTTTTAAAGGGGAGAAGAAATACCTGAAGAAATAGGTGTGGTTTACGTCCCCACAATGGCACAGTTCCCCACTGAAATCAGGTGAACGCCCTGTTATTGGGAAGTTGCCATGTAAAACAATAATACCGTTGCCGCGAGTGATCAAGGCCTTTATTTACTTCCTTTGAGAATATATTTTTGTTAACCAAGGGAAAATTATTTTCTCAAATTAAATTTGTTTCGGATTCTGAAAGCTGTGTGATCATCTTTTGACCTTATTATTAGCTCATTGCAACGCGACGGCCTGTGCCATCAACGTGACAATTATAGTTTTCTACAATCTCTCAGCCATCAACAGAAATACAACATGTTTATATTCACATATCAGGCAGCCAATCTGATCTCGGCTTCTCCTGCTGCAGCTGGAATTAAACACTCCTGAATATTTCAGCCAAGACAAAGACCCTATTTGGCTTTTCATCCACTTTGATTGAAATAATTACACGTAAAAAACTCACAATCTTAAATCAAACATGTGTAATTTCAATCCAGTCAAAAACGGAGAGAACTCAAACAGAGCACTTACCAGACGCCAGGTCGCGTAAGTTGGCCCAAGAAAAACGAAGAATGTTTTTGGTAGCGCGAGGCAAAGCCAGCCATGAACTCAAAATCATATTTGTTTTTCCCTGGACCAGAGCCTGACCCCAGTGGAAATTCTCGCCACTGGATATTTTCAGCAACACACTTTGGGTCAGATTTAGCCTGGAGTTTTTTAAAGATTAGAGCTATGGACAAGGAAGTCCAGGAACAACAGGCACAAGGAGTTGGGGAGGTTTACACACACACACACAAACACACACACACACCAAGTTGCATTCTTGCTATAATTTATGAAGCTTCAATTTCAACCCTAACCTCAGTAGTCACATTTTTTGTCATTTTTTAGTGACAGAATTGTTGGTTTTTTGGTTACTGGGATTAAGGTTTAGGTTTTAGTTTCTCCACTTAAAACGTAGAACTTTATTGTATAAAATCATTTTCCCTCATGTACAAAAAGGTCTTCACAAAGCCACAAAAACAACTCAGCTTCTCAGTAGCAAAAACTAATTCTCACTATATTACTTTCTCACCTGGAACTTTTCTATAAAAGTCCTTATAACATCAAAAATCTGACAAATCCCCTGTCGTTTAAGGAACACACACTCACTCATCTAACACTAGAGTTGGAGTCAAGGCCAGCTAAACTGAGAGCGGACCAGACACATTACTAACATACACACACACATCTATAACACAACAATAATACTACACACACACCTATACACACAAATAATAATATCACTAACACACATTATTATTAACACACACCTATAACACAATAAACACACACACATATCACTAAATACACACATAATAACATACACACACACATCTATAATATAATATTAGCCAATACACACCTATAACACACACACACACACACACATTACTAACATACACACACACATCTATAACACACACACACTACTAACACACACCTATAACACACACACACACACACATTAACACACACTACAACATACACACACACATCACTAACACACACCTATAACACAAACACATCACTAACACACACACATTACGAACATACACACACACACACACACATCACTAACACACACACACACAATAACACACACACATCACTAACACACACCTATAACACAAAACACATCACTAACACACACACATTACTAACATACACACACACACACACATCTATAACACACACACATTACTAACACACACCTATAACAACACACACACACACACATCACTAACACACACATTACTAACATACACACACCTACCTATAACACACAATACTCAACACACACACATCACTAACACACACCTATAACACAAACACATCACTAACACACACATTACTAACATACACACACACATCTATAACACACACACATTACTAACACACACCTATACACACACACACACATCACTAACACACACATTACTACTAACACACAACTCAGCAACACACACACACACATCACACACACACACACATACACACACCCACCTATAAACACACACACACACAGCCAACACACACACATACAACACACACCCCATAACACAAACAACACATCACTAACAACACACACACACAATATACACACACATCTATAACACACACACATTACTAACACACACCTATAACACACACACACACACTACTAACACACACATTACTAACATACACACACACATCTATAACACACACACATTACTAACACACACCTATAACACACACACACACACACACACACACACATACACACACACACTACTAACACACACCTATAACACACACACACACACACATCACTAACACACACATTACTAACATACACACACACATCTATAACACACACACATTACTAACACACACCTATAACACACACACACACACACACACACAACATACACACACACATACAACACACACACCCCAGTAACACACACACACACACAATATCACCAACACACACATACAACATACACACACACATCTATAACACACACACACACAACACACACCTATAACACACACACACACACACACACATTACTAACATACACACACATCTATAACACACACACACTACTAACATACACACACATCACTAACACACACCTATAACACAAACACATCACTAACACACACACATTACGAACATACACACACACACACACACACACACACACCTATAACACACACACACACACACACATTACTAACACACACACACACATCTATAACACACACACACTACTAACATACACACACATCACTAACACACACCTATAACACAAACACACACTCAACACACACACACACACACACACACACATCACTAACACACACACATTACTAACACACACACACACATCACTAACACACACCTATAACACAAACACATCACTAACACACACACATTAAACATACAGACACACACACACACTACTAACACACACACATTACTAAATATACACACACACACACATCACTAACACACACCTATAACACAAACACACATCACTAACACACACACACAATAATATACACAATAACACACAATCACACACATTTATAACACACACAGCTTCAACACACACCTATAACACAAACACACACATCACTAACACACACACACTACTAACATACACACACACACACACACACACACATCTATAACACACACACATTACTAACACACACCTATAACACACACACATAAGATGCACACACATTACTAACATACACACACATCACTAACACACAAACATTAGTAACATACATACACACACATCTATAAGATACACACATACACACACACACACACATTACTAACATACACACACACACAACACATTACTAACACACACACACACATTACTAACACACACACACACTCACACACACACATCACTAACACACACACACATTAGTAACATACATACACACACATCTATAAGATACACACATTACTAACACAAACACACACACACCTCTAACACACACACCTCTAACACGCGCCTCACTAACACACACACACCTCTAGCGTACACGCATCACTAAGGCCCTGGAGCTCGGGTTGAGGCAGAGGCTGTTTTCAGTGTCTGGAACATTCTATCACTGTGAAATCACAAGCACAGAAATAGAGAGAGAGAGAGAGAGAGAGCAAGGTTTATTGGCTCGTGTGGTGGGAAAGTTGTGTGTAATTGTGTAATTGTGAGTAATTTGCTGTGATTTCACTGTAATTTAGATTAAGCATTAATCCAGACTGAGCGTGGAGCTCTGCTTTAGGGATTAACACATGCAGGTGTGTGTGAGGAAAAACAGCACGGTCAGCTAAAAGAAGTGGGTGAGTGTGTGTGTGTGTATAATGGGGACTTGGACTTGATTACACATTGATGAAGTGGGGACATGTGGGATAATGGGCACATAAAACCCACAAAGGTCCCCATGATGTGTGTGTGTGTGTGTGTTTTTTTTTTTTCCCACGTCTCGACCATCTGTATGGAGATGACAGTTCGGCTAAATGAGAGGAAAGTGTGCCTTCATCTTTTCCTTCATCTCCGCTGGACCATTTTTCTCCAATGTTGAGGTACACACACACACACACACACACACACACTCTTACATACTCACACCCTTTTTCTGCGTCGGAGAAAAGGAGGGATTTGTTCTCAAGTGACATTTTTATTGGCAGGGAGGGCTGAGTGGCATCTGGGGCCTTTCAGAGCCAACGGCTGACAGAATAAGAGCTGTCCTGTCCCGTCCAATTACACTTCACACACACACGCACGCACACGCACGCACACAAACGCACACACACACACACAGGACTGGGTCTGGAAGCCATTACACAGTGAGTCCTGCAGTTAGAGTTTGATGGCTCCCAGCTGAAGCCTGTCTTGTGTTTCGGAGTGTGTGTGGTAGTATGTGTGTGTGTGTGTATGTGTGTGTTGGTGCACACCGAGGGGTCTCAATCAGTGACCGGTCCGATTGATTTCACTTCCCTTCCAAGACAACTACTGCCATGTTTCAGAGTGAGAGCTGACACTTTTCCTGCCTATTTTACACACACACTCAGGAAATGAACACACACACACACAAGCTGCCCAACGTCAGCTGGTACTGGTTTAAAAAATGAGACACACACATGAACGAACACACACACTTGGTTATCCCCCTCCTACTCGGATATTCCTGCAGTGCCAAAGGTGGTTGAGTCGATGGCAAATGGACGGAGATCACAGACGGACAAAAAGCAGGAAACACAGGAAAAGATCAAAGAAAGTGTAATCACAAGCCCAACACCAGACCCCAAAACCTGCTGGAGCCAAACCCGTTTCTTGGGGAATAAGTCCAGCCAAAGCTGTGGTGTGTTGCACTATTATTGCACTTGATTATTTGTCATTGTGAACACAGCACAGCACACAGTGCACCAAAACCACATGTGACCTCTGCATTTGACCTGTCTGTGAAGGAGCAGTGGGCAGCTGCAATGAGCAGTGCTTGGGGACGGTACCTTGCTCAAGAGTACCTCTGCGACCTTCTGATCACGTTACATTATGCTATCAACTGCCTCAAAAATGGCCCAATGCCCCAATAAGATGTTACACACCTGATGAAGTTGACACTTTAACAATCTGCCTGGTGCGCTGAGATACTAACAGAGGTGAGTGGTAACGCGCTACATTTACTCCGCTACATTTACTTGAGTAACTTTTTTGGATAAACTGTACTTGTAAGAATAGTTTTTATACAACATACATTTTACTTGAGTATATTTGTGAAGAAATAACGCTACTTTTACTCCGCTACATTAAGCCACATTCCGCTCGCTACTTTTATTTATATTCATCTGTTATCCAATGCACGATCTGTTATTTTTGTCGGAAAACATCCTCCTAAATGACCATTCGACCAATCAAATGGAGCTAGGCAGTCACATGACCACACATGAAACATGCGCGGATACACACACAGACAGTGATACACACAGATACACACACACACACATGCACACACACATTCACTGAACAGTGCAAAGAGATGGCATGGTGAGAAACACACACACATACATACACATACACACACTCACACTTAAACATACACGTACACACACTTATACATAGACACACACACCCACACATATAATCTAATGCAGAGAGACGCGTATACAACCACACACTTAAACATACTTAGACACACACACACACACAGATTTGGGTGAAAGGTTTTCCTGCTGAGTGTGTTTCTGCACCTGTGAGTTGAGAGCAAGTGATGAGAGATGAACAGTGGCAGATGAAAGACAGCAGCTTTGGTTTCTTTCCTTTCATCAGCTCTTCTGTTGGAGATTTCAGCATCGTCGACTCCAACACAGAATCACTCTCACACACACACACACACACAGCAGTGAGCTAGAAAATGAAGGCAGTAACGCTGTTGACACTCTGCTGGTTTAACCTGTTGAGATCTTATATTATCTTAAATTTCGCACTGTTCAATAACTTCAAACAGTATCTAGAGCTGCATTTCCACAAGAAAACACCAGTGTGATGCTCAGGTTTTAGCTGTGACATGAAAACTATCCAAGTAGAAAGACTTTGATTAAAACACATTAATGTCAATGGGGAAGGAACGAGGATGATTTCAGCAAGAAGAAGAAGAGTGCGGGTGGAAACAGATTGAGGTGTGTGTTCAGTGAGGTGGTCTGACGTGGCATAAGAAGCGTGTTGACTGTGGTGTGGAAACGGGCCGAGGGAAGCTTTCCAGTCTCAAACCCCATGTGTTCTTAATGAGAGAAAACCAGTGGGTTCCGATGGGGAAAATAAACCACAGAACAAAAGGATGAAAAAGACTAGTGTGGGTCGTGACATTGACAGATATGTGAAGAGGCTCATGGGCCCTCAAATCAAATTAAATTTGCTGTCTTTGTGAAGAACGGCGGCCGCACTGTGAAATTTGAGCTCCATGTTAGTCTGTGGTGAAAAAAACGATGAACAAATGGACAGAACTCACGAATGAGAGCACATATCAAAAACATGTATACAAGCAGCACACACCGCAATAGACCACACGTTTTAGAGTAGGAACAAAGCATCTAGCACAAAAACTGCAGGAGGAGCAGCAGCCAGAAAAAGTGAGTGAAATAAAAATGGGGAAATAACATGTAAATGCTCACCACTGTCTCATAATAACACCACCACGTTACAGCAGGTTTATAAAAGTTTATAAATGATTGATTTAAACTCAGGTTGCTAATGAGGTTATAGACAGGTTCATATCATGAATAAACTGTTGATAAAGTTATAACAGTTGTTCTATTCTGATACAGGATCACTATTTGACCTCAGTAAGACTTTACCAAATAGTGAGCCTGCATTAAGTTATAATAGTCCTATATTAATGCAGGATCACTATTTGGCAAGATCTTGTTAGTTTCCAGAGGTGGGTAGAATAGCCAATAATCTAACTCAAGTAAGAGTATTGTTACTTTAGAGAAATATTACGCAAGTAAAAGTAAAAAGTAGTCATCCAAAAAATTACTCAAGTAAGGGTAAAAAGTACTCGGTGAAAAAACCACTCAAGTACTGAGTAACTTCTGAGTAAATGAAAGATTAATTGGTTAATTATATAATCAAATATGCAAAAATATAAAATAACAATGTACCAAGTATTTGGATATTACCAAACAATATTACATTAACAACAAAAGAATTAATTTAATCTATACAAAGTAACATAAATTAAGGCTAATTCAGCCACAACAAACAGTACAATAATCTGTAATAATTTATCTTTTATAGTTTAAACAAGGCTCAGCAGGCAGAGATTACACAGTAAAACAAGAACAAGGCAGTCTGTGCATAAACTGTCCTGTGTGTGTGTGTGTGTGTCTGTGTGCGTGTATGTGTCTGTGTGTCTTTGTGTGTGTGTATCTTTGTGTGTGTAGAGTGTGTGTGTGTGTGTGTCTGTCTGTCTGTGTTTGTGCGTGTGTGTGTCTGTGTGCGTGTATGTGTCTGTATGTATTTGTGTGTGCGTGTATGTGTCTGTATGTATTTGTGTGTGCCTGTCTGTGTGTGTGTGTGTGTGTATCTTTGTGTGTGTAGAGTGTGTGTGTATGTGTGTAGTGTGTGTGTAGAGTGTGTGTGTGTGTGTGTGTGTGTTCTTGTACTTGCTACTTAGTGAGAACCAAAATGAGTTTTTAACCAGCAGAGCGAGGACATTTTTGGGAAGTGAGGACTTTTTTAGTGGTCCTCACTTCTTTAAACTGCTTTTACAAAAAAAAAAATACAAGTTTATTTGCAAAACTAAAAGTGTAGAAAGATTAGCTTTTGGTTAGTGAGGTTATGGTTAGGGTTATGTTTAGGGTTAGGTGTAGTGTTATTTACATACAGTAATATGGAAGTCAATGGAGGTCCTCACTACTATATAAGTACAAGGGTGTGTGTGTGTGTGTGTTTGTGTGTGTGTGAGAGACGTTTGCACTGTAGTTGAAGGTTTTATTTGAGAGGGCAGTTAGGTCAGTGTGACACCACATGACCTCTCTCCATCACTCTTTCTGTCTCTCTCTCTATCCGTGCCTCCATCGGCTGGATGTCAACTGTGCAGAGAGAGAGAGAGAGAGAGGGAGAGAGAGAGAGAGAGAGAGAGAAAAGGGAAAGAAAGGGTTAGAGACAGAGAAGCAGAATTAGAGGGAGACAGAGATAGAAAGAGGTAAAGGAGAGGAAAGAAAGCCTGATGGAGAAAAAGAGAGAATGGAGAGAGAGAATGTGTGAGATAGAGGGAGAGAGGGAGAGAGAGAGAGGGGGGGGGGAGTTGATCTAATCTGGGCTTTTTCCTGACACCATCTACTGTTTCAGTCTCCAGACCAAACACATCATCAGTCATAGCTGTCAGCCATCCAATACCCCTTACACACACACACACACTTACACACACACATCATATAACACAGACATGATGGTGGCTGTCTCTCTCCAGCTTTTCCCATGTGTGACTCTATGCACTGTATTGATTATAAACATGTGAGAATATTCCACAAAAATCCCAGTCCCCTCAAACACACACTCCAGCTCACAGTGTCATTACGCTCAGGTCTCGGTCTGGACTTGGTGTCGGTTTAGGTGGTCTTGACTACAACTCTACTACTGAGGTCACTCAACTGCTAGTCACAGCTCATGGATACCACACACACTTACAAATGCACTCAGATACACCCACACACACACATACATATATATATACTCACACACTCCGTTTTGCGGTGATGAGTTCAGTGTGTTCGGCCTGTAGAAGCAGTGGAGAGAATATTGAGTCCTCATTTACTTTTCCTCATTTCATGCCCCAACACACTCACACAAACACACACACACTCGTGGGCAATCTTAATAAAATAACATAAACTGCAACATGAGAGAGTGGGCAGATGGAAACATGTGATCCGTATCGTCATGACAACACAGATGACAGATGACTGCATCATCTACACCACGACCACACACACACACACACACCGTACATGTATGTGTGTGAGAGAGACAGAAATATAAAAAAAAGGAAAAAATGGAGAGAAAAATGGAGAGAAATCAAAAAAGAAAAAACAGAAAGAGAAAAGAAAGAGGATTGTTAATAAAGAGGAGAAACAGAGACAAAAAGAGAAAGATGAACTTGCGTCACAGTTGTGTTGTGAGACAGTGTACAGCTCTCTCTCTCTTCACTCCTCTTTTCTCTTCTTTTCTTTTTCTTTTTCAACACATTTCTTTTGTTTCTCTCGTCACTCTGTCCTCCAAATCACTTCCCGCCTCCTTACATCAGAGGCTTTCAGTTTCTCCTCCAGTCTCTTTGAGGCTCTCTCTCTCTCTCTCCCTCTCTCTCTCTCTCTCTGCATCATTCTGTCGTTACTTTCCGCTCTCTCTGATCAATAGCAGACGCATTAACATTTGGTGAGGATGTGGTGATGCTGTATTGATTTGTAACCCAACACACACACACACACACACTCTCTCTCTCTTTCTCTCTCTCACACACTCTAAAACACACAGACTGGAAGGCACTTCTGAGCTCCATCGTTCACCACATAAAGCTCTTGATTGAGGGAAATGTGCAACAGCAATAAACATCCGCTTCCATCCTCTGCTAAACTCTTTTCCCATCACTCTAGTGGAACTCCTCAAGTATTCATACATTTGTTTTTTTAAACCAAAAACCACATGCTGTCAACATTTGTTTCCAAAAGCAAAGGGAAAAATAACGAGTCATTATTTGATTTATGGATTTGTGCTCAAAGAAAAAATGTCCTTTGTGTGAATAGTACAATGGAACTCGGATCATTTAATCAGCATTTTTGCTTATTCCGAGCATTCAACTTAAACTAAATCAGATGGATTAATCAGTATGTTTTGCCTATATGTGAACATGCCAGATGAACTCAGATGAATTAAGCTGCATTTCTTTTAACTCTTTGTGAGCACTTTAAACAAACTCAAAACAATTATTCAGCATTTTTATACTTACATATGAACACTCCAAACAAACGCAGGTGAATGAATTAGCATTTTTACCTAAATTATAACATTCCAAACAGACTCAGATTGATCAGTCAGCAAACCTCAAATCGAGTAATCTGCATCAAATGAATTAGCATTTATTATTCTATTAGTGCACACTCCAGACAACCTCTGGACAATTCATCAGCATGTCTGTAAAATATACTAGAAGTTATATCTGATTGATTAATCCGCATTTTCTAACTCTTTGTGAGCACTTCAAACTAGCCCAAAACAATTCATCAGCATTTTTCCAACCTATATTCCAACAATCCAAACAAACTTATATTGACATTTTATATTTCATATGTGAACACTCCAAACAAACTCAAATTGATTAATCAGCATCAAATGAAAATCAGATTGATCAATCAGCATTATAAAAACTTTTTGTAAACACTCCTAAAAACCTTTTAAAACTTTCTGACAACCTCAAAACAATCACTCAGCATTTTTTGTATATATGTTAACACTAGAAATGATATTTGACTGATTACTTCGCATTCTTGCCTATATGTGAATACTTCTAAACAAACTCAGACTGATTGATCAGTTTCAAATGAAACTCAGATTAATCAGCAATTTTTGCCTCTATTTGAAGCCTCCACATAAACTCTTAACAATTAATCAACATTTTTGCCTATTTGTGAACACTCCAAACAAAACTCAAATTTTAGTACCTATGAAGAGGACGAAATGGGAAAATAATATTACTGAACTCCCCCTGTTTGTAGAGAATCTGCTGTTTTCATTCACACGCCGGTCTCTGTATGTGAGAAAGAGAAAGGAAGGTTGTTATTCCTGTTTTATGAGATGCATTTTGTGCAGTTTTAAGGGAATCAGTGAAAAGGAAAACAAAAACACTTGCATTTTTTACTTTAAATTAATTAATAATTAAGATTAACCTCATGCATTCAATCTAGACGATCTTGTGGATTAAGTTTTAGCTCGTGGAACAAATCATATTGAAGTCAATCCTCAAGGCTCCAGGTTCATCTGAAATGCAGCAACAAGGTTTTTACAGCAACAGTGGACCAGTCGAACAATGACAATTGAATTTTTCCTTTATTTATTTGTCTTTTAGTCTGTATTTAGACACTGTAGCTTATTATAATTATAGGTTTTTTAACTTTTCAATGTTATAACAATTATAACAATGTTATTTCAGAAAAATAAGAGGTTTAAACTAAACTGAAGGGTTTTCAGCTTTTAATTTCTTGTCTGTACTCGTGTTAAAATTTTTCCTTTTTCACGTCATTAAGACGAGATGTCTTTGTACAAAGTGTGAGACCTTACAAAAAGACAGGACTGTGCGTATTTGTGTGCACGTGTCATGTGGATGTTAATGTCATACTGCCCCCTGCTGGACACTGGTGTAAACCACTCACAGTTCGGCTTCAAATTGTGAAAGTGAGTGATTATTTTGTCATTGTGAACACACCACAACCAAATGTGACCTCTGCATTTAACCCATCCGTGAAAGAGCAGTGGGCAGCTAACAAGCGCCCGGAGAGCAGTGCTTGGGGACGGTACCCTGCTCATGAGTACCTCAGTGGTAACTTTACCGGCCCTGGATTTGAACCTGCAACCTTCTGATCACGGCGCGAACACCCTACCGTTACGCCACCAACTGCCCCAATTTGATTATATTGAAACACTTAGAGATATGATATAATTACTTAAACTGGGCTTAAATTGTTAACCGAAAACCAAATCTCTAGTTTAACTTTGCAGATGTAACAGTTATGAACATTTTTATAATTAACACTGCTGTTTCGGTGGTTTAAACCCTTGTTGTTGTGTATTGTGGGTCTAGTTTTAAAGGAAAGCATATAATGGTTGACAATTGTATTTGTTTAATTCTGTGAGACAACCGTTTCTCAACATGTTAATAACTGTTGAGTTTGTTCCAGTATGTCATTGGAAGAAATAAATACTATAATATAATTGTATTAATAATAGTCAAACTGTCTCTCTTTCTACCTCTATTTCTAGTTCTAGTTTAGAGTACTCCATTCCCAGTTTAAAATGTATATTCTATTTATATATTGTTTATTCCATGTGCCTTATTTGTTCTTTGTTTCCTCTTTCTTATTGCACTGTGTAAATTGGAGCCACGTCGTCTCGTCTCTCTGTATTTCTGTACAGTATATAGCAGAGATGACATTAAAGTTTACTTTGACTTGACTTTGAACATTATATAATACTATTTAATTAATGTAGTAACTACACTATTATATAACACAATTATAAAGTCATTCAAATTTAATTATATATAAGTTTAATTACTTGCTGTAAATACAAATCATTAAATATGAATTAATATGTAATTAAAATTAGAAGTTGCTCTGGTTAAGAGCTTCTTGTAACTACCAATAATGTCAATGTAAGGAACAAATACTATAAGATGCTGTACATATATATTAATACATTATAACTTAAATTAATATGAGTCATACAATGAAGCTTTGGGAAAGAGTGGTGGAAGCTAGGCTTAGGTCAGAAGTGAGCATCTGTGAGCAGCAGTACAGTTTCATGCCAAGAAAGAGTACTACAGATGCTATTTTTGCTTTAAGGATGCTGATGGAGAAGTACAGAGAAGGTCAGAGGGAGCTGCAGTGTGTCTTTGTTGATCTAGAGAAAGCATATGACAGGGTGCCGAGAGAGGAGCTGTGGTATTGCACGAGGAGGTCTGGAGTGGCAGAGAAGTATGTTAGAGTGGTGCAGGACATGTATGAGAGCTGTGAGACAGCAGTGAGATGTGCTGTAGGAGTGACAGAGGAGTTGTGGAGGAGGGACTGCATCAAGGATCGACTCTAAGCCCCTTCTTGTTTGCTTTGGTGATGGACAGGCTGACAGATGATGTTAGACAGGAATCTCCATGGACTATGATGTTTGCAGATGACATTGTGATCTGCAGTGAGAGCAGGGCGCAGGTAGAGGAAAGGCTAGAGAGGTGTAGATATGTGCTGGAGAAGAGAGGAATGAAGATTAGTCGCAGCAAGACAGAATACATGTGTGTCAATGAAAGGGGCTCAAGTGGAACAGTGAAGTTACAGGGAGTAGAAGTAAAGAAGGTAGAGGACTTTAAGTACTTAGGGTCTACGGTCCAAAGCAACGTAGAGTGTGGAAAAGAGGTGAAGAAGCGTGTGCAAGCAGGTTGAAATGGGTGGAGAAAAGTGTCAGGTGTGATGTGTGATAAAAGGCTTTCAGCAAGAATGAAAGGAACGGTGTACAAGACAGTAGTGAGACCAGCCATGTTGTATGGTTTGGAGACAGTGCCAATGAGGATAACACAGGAGGCAGGTCTGGAGGTTGCAGAGCTCAAGATGTTGAGGTTCTCTTTGGGAGTGACGAGGATGGATAGGATCAGGAATGAGTTCATCAGAGGGACAGCTCATGTTAGATGTTTTGGAGATAAAGTCAGAGAGGCCAGACTGAGATGGTTTGGACACGTCTAGAGGAGAGACAATGAGTACATACGTAGAAGGATGCTGAGGTTGGAGCCACCAGGCAGGAGGCTGAGAGGAAGACCAAAAAGGAGATTTATGGATGTGGTGAA